>WAAD01002446.1:0-27589 GCA_013389945.1 Fregata magnificens
CCAGCTTCATCTGTACTGACTGATTAAACCTCCCAAAGCATTCTCATGGGACTGTCAGTTCATGTCTGATGATAGTCAGAAGGATAATTCAGTCTGCATCTGCTACCGTTTCTGAAAAGTCAGAGTACCTGGGAGTTTATCATCTAAACATTACCCTTGTGGCTATAAAGAGAGATATAGGTGCAGGTTACATTGTTGGTATCAGGTTTTGGATAGGAAACTAGCACTCACCTGTTTTAATATAGTACTTGCATTTTAACTTTTGACATAAAGAACTGTCCCACAACCACACATATACAAGAAAACAAACATCTGTTACAGAATACTCTACCCTATTGACTTTCAGTATAATCTTCTGTCACTGCCCATGAAATAACAGCAATACTTTTAAAGCCCGAGCTTCTGGAGTTGTGTTGGCTTTTTTTGTTTGTGGGGTTGGTTTGTTTTGGTTCGGGTTTTTTTGCGGGGAGGGGTGTTTTGGTTTTGGGGGGGTGGGGTTTTTTTGACGTAATTATTTCTTTCACAGCTGTAAAAGAAAGCTAGAAAAGTTTTAACTTGACAACAAGTAACATGCTTACAAACTTGAAACAGATTTCTGTAAAAAAATAACACATTGATAATCTTATTATTTGCAGTTGGCAATTCTGCATTTTATTTGATTTGGATTCAAAATAGTTGACTTCACCTTCAGTCCTTCCTCTCATATTCAGTATTTTCCTATCTCAGAATGTACTATTATGTTGTTTAATTTAGACTTCCCATGCTGGATTTGTATTCCCACTAATACTATGCTTTCAACTCTCTTTTTTAATGTAGCATTTTTGTATTTACTGACTGAAGCAAGAATTAAAGTATGCCAGTTCTTCCAAGGAAGAAAGGAACAATCAGAAAAGTTTCAGTCTTAACTGGAAATAGAGGTGCTGTATTAGGCCATAGTCAAAAAGTATTCCTTTTGGGTAGCACTATTTAAAACTTATTCAAAAAAGTATTTTGATATAAAACAATTTCCAACCTTCTGAGTATAGCACTCAGAAGTCCTTGTTCATTAATAACATTCTTAGTTACCTATCTAAAGATTCACAGTTTATTGATGTCTTGCAAACATTCAGGCTTCTGTTTTAGTAGTTAAATTTCTTTTTCCTCCTGAAATGCTTTCTGCTGTTTTAATGTAACAAATATTGTCTCCAAATATTTAAATAAATAAATAACGCATAGAGAATGTTAAACTGCATATTTTCACGCACCCTTTCAGATAAAATACTCAGAACTGGGCATGTGACCAGATAACTGAGAGGCATTCGGCCAACCCAGCAGTGTCCCTGGCCTTTTACCTCTTACTCACATGATTTGCTCTGCTCCCTTCAAGCTACCCTGGGACTTTGGTGACCACAATGGGTTTGGGTACTCTCACCCAGAGACCTATTCAATCACCCAGCCAATAACAAAGCTGATTAAGAGCAACGGCCTTTTTATAATCTTCATCTCCACAACTTCATACTCCAGCATAATAGACCAGAACACGAGGCGGTATTTCATCAACTTCAAAAGCATGAGTCGCTTTAAGGTTCATTAAAAACATATATTCTGCTGTGCTTTAAGTGTAAAACCTCTGACTCTAAAATGTATCAACAAGATGAAAGCCAGCAAAAACTATACATCCGAGTTGGTTGAGTTTTCCAGGTTTGGGACCGACTTTACTGGTACGTAAATGCCTAACACAATGCAGTTTGTAATATTTACTGATAGTCCTCACTAAAAAAAGAGACATCTAAAAACCTTTAAGAAACACTGAAGTTGGCACAGTAAACAATAGTATGAGATACATGGAGTCAGTCTGAATGTGTGCCCCATGTTTCACTTCGAAGATTCGTCCATCACCAAAGCCTTTCCTTCTTCTATCTTACAAAGTTTCTAAGTACTGCTTGGGCCTCTCACAATTATGACATTTTATAGCTTATAAAAACTTAGTCTGCTTAGGAAGGGCTAATTAACCTTATTTTGTTAAAGCTGTGCACAGACTTTGCTGTACTCAGATGTGGGAAATACCTTGATGACTATTCAACTACAGGTCACCTTGTTAAAAATACCTAATTGTCTCAGAAATGTAGATATGCCATTCAGTGGGATAAAATACATTTAAGCTTGAATCCTTAATGTGATATGAGTTCTTAAAAATGGTTAAATATATCCACATCATAACAGTGCCTCAGTTCAACTGCAAGCAAAGTAAGTTCCAGCAATAGCTTAGAAAGAACTTATTGAACATGAATGAGTAATTTAAAAAGCATGAAGAAGCATTTATATTTAATCACAAGCACCAACTGGAAACATATTTACATCATAATATTGACTCTGGATGGGATTATTATTGATAATTTTGCCAGTAGTACACAAATAGAATACCCTTCGATTATGGTGTTAAGTTCATTATTAACCATGCAAATCTAAACTCAACAAAAACCTGTTTTTTAAATTATTAATTAGTAAATGACAACACAAGTGGATTTGTATTGAGTATACACCTCTAGAATCAATGAAGCTGTTTTACATGAAAGAAACTGTTGTATTATCTTAAACACTTTAATAGTGTCAGGAGACATGTATCAACATTAATCCCAGGCAGACAGCATATTCAGAAATACTGCTCTCATTGGGTACAAGACTCATTAGATTTTGCAAGATTTATTATTTGCTGAGACGAGCATCCAAGATCACCAGTTTTTGGTCTTTGGTGAATTCTTCTCAGCTATACTTAACTCAGTAGTGAACTTGGGCACTTCTAGGGCAGAGGTCTGTCAACTATGTGCTTCGACCTTGAGTGCAAGTGCTGGCTGGGCAAAGAGGATATTATCACAGTAAGTTTGAAAACTTCAATTATTGGGGCTTGATCCTGAAATTGGTTTAATTTCTTAAGGAGATGGACAGAATGGGGTCAGTTGATGCTGCTCATTTGTGTGTGACATGCTTAGATATCAAGCACTGAAGACACTATGACAATCCAACACTGATCAATTCTGCAGTACAATACTGTTTTACTGGGCTTGGAGGCTTGAAAATTTAAGAGGAATGAAACATCAAACAGCAATCACAGTCCCCCAAAACAATGGGCTTCAAACATTGTCTAAGCACAGAATTGTTAAAAAGGACTATACTGTGTCAGAAACAGCAGTGGTTTTGCTTCTCTAAGTCAGATGATGATCAAGACAGATGACGATGATGATGATGTCAAGACAAGTTGAGAGGAATTTGTATTGTAAAATCACTTCCTCCAGTATGGTCTGGATCATCTTAAAAGCATATCATGTTCTGACTCAGCATCTAAGCCATTTCCTAAAAAACACATCAAACTGGACAAAGTATCACTCTGTTGCCATATGTTCCCTCTCTTCCTACCATGCCCAGAAAAGCAAAAACACATTAGTAACACGAGAGCTGTCCTACACAGGTGCAAAATAGAGACGTGGTTATGAAATAACCATCAGGTCCCCATCAGCTGTGGCAACGCTTATGGAAACAAAATGCATATGAAAGACGCTGCAAAACAAGTGATGGAGCCTTGCAGTAGAGTCGTGGCCTAAAATCAGAATCCAAATGCAATTTCAGAGAACCACAATCTACCCCAAAATTATTTAAAATGCCTTCAACTATAAACAGAACCTAGTTCTCAATAACAGAGAGGTTTTACTCTTCCTACAATGAATTCCGTCAAAGGAAATTACAAGCTTCCAAATGCTTTTTCCAGATTCCAAAGGAATACTTAATTGTTGATAGGAGGAAGCAGTTTTGCATTGCAATAATAGCTGACATAAAATAATTCAAGTCAGAAATGGCAACAGGATCTTCCTGGGGAAAAGTCTGTACCTTTGGAGTATACTTCCCTTCAGCACAACAAAAGCCCAGATGTGGGACCTTCAAATACAGTGTATTATCTCAGGGCAAATGGCAAATTTATTCATAGATTCTCTATTTTTTTGTTAACTGAATACAAAACTTCTTCTCCACTTTGACCTCAAATTTCTTGTGTTTACTGCATATTCTTCTGGCTGTTGTTTTGAATGTTTTTATTACTCTGAGTAATTGCGTGCTGACATTTTTCATAATCACTAATTGCACTAGATGACTCTCGCGATCAGAAACAAAGCATTTGGGAGGGATTAAATGAATGGGACCATCCTCAGAATCAATAACTATGCTGAAGTCTTCCTACATACAGATAAATTTTTTTTTGTGCACAAAATACCTTATCTAATATTTTAATCTTCACTGTTGATGCAGGAGCTTTGATAAATATGAAAAATGTGGCAACATTTTTGGTCTTTCTGGAATTTAGCATTATGTCAGCTTTCTTATTGTCTGTAATGTACAACAGTTTGAACTGGCACATAAAATAATCCATTACTGTTGGTTCCAACCCTATGGCTGGATGATGGAAACTTATAAAATTAATTAAAGGAATTAAAATGAAAACAGTATACAGAAAAAAAAAGGAAAAAGGACAACAAAACCAAATTTTGTTGTTGGTGGTGGTTTTGAAATGATTCATAATTCAATTAGTATAGATCACAAGTTTGTTGATTTGCTAGAGAGAGCTCTCCAGGCCATAAAAATATTTATATAACAATTGGAACAGCAAATAAAATCCACAAACAAAAATAATTTAAATTATAACTGAAAATTTATTAGCCTTTAAAGTATAAATTGGAAGTGTCAGGAGAAGAATCCCTTAAAGAAACATTTCCAGTCAAAACAAAAACTATAACCCCAACCAACCTGAGCTTTCTGTTATTAACATGCCCCAATTGCAACTTATTATTCTCAAGTATTTTCGTTGTGCATACTAGAGAGTAAGTGTCCTGCTTTTATAATTCTGACTCCAGATGCCCCTATTTCAGTTCCTAGACTCAGCTGGACATTCATGGCCACAGGCAACTGTTGAAATTGTTTTTTCAGTTTTCCCCAATTTCTAATATAGGGGTCCAAGACTAACCACAAATGTCGCTGCCTTTCAATGCAGCAGCCACTGCACAGCAACACACCACTAGGAAGGGAAATGCAGAGTACTGTCTTCAAATAAAGTGTGCAGGCATGGAAATGGGACTGGCTTGTTCATTCCCACAACTTTACAACATAAATGAAGAAACAACGAGAAATACTAAGTATTTTATCATGTTCTTTGTCATCTAAGTGACTACAAACTGATAGACATCCCAGACATTTCTTAAAGCGACCTAGAGTAACTAATGACTACAAGGAATGAAGGCCTTTGTTTTATGTCTCCTCCTTAACATGGGCTACTTATGCACCACTGCAGTCTCCAGGGCAAGTACCAATTTCAAAAGAAAATGGGTCATCTACTGAATTACTAAGACATTTCCAGCTACAACAGGACTGAATTTGGAGGTTTTCACAAATATGTGGGTTCTACAAAGGTTGTATTAAGGTGGGAGAGGGAACTGCTGCCATACTCCCTTAGTCCTATGCTGGAGGAAGTACACGTATAGCAAGTACTGAGAATAATATCTTGAAATAGTGCTGCAAAGAACAAGGTGCTATCTTACTGTCAATAGTCCTGCAGTTTGCTACTGATTGATTAATATAAGTGTGCCTGGTTTCGTAGAACACAAAGGAGCAATTTCATACAGAGCTCTCCTAGTGGACGCAGAAGATATCTCAAAGTTGTTTCCGCTGCTGTAATGGAAAAACATAGCAAAACCCTTATAAAAACAGTGTCTGATCCCGAAGCATTTGCATAAACCAGGTTAAACCAGAAACTACAGAGGTGCAATCTATCACATCCAGCCTAACACTGGACTGAGGCTTTGGTAATGCTGATGTCTACATAAAGTTGAACAGGAGGATTAGGGCTTGGGTTAGGTAATATGCATCTTAGTCTTTGTTGTATTTATTTCTTCATAAACAATGCCCTGTACTGAGAAATAAGTAATACTTTGCTTCGCACAAGTTTCTCTGTTTTATATTGAACACAAATTGGGAAGACACGTCTGCTGAAGAGGCAAAAAATTAACTGGACTTGAATAGAACCTGTTGCAATGGAGCAGAGTAACAGGGAACCAACCTAAAGGAATGCAAAGAATAACAAGAAGGGCTTCTACAGGTATGTCAACCCGAAAAGGAAGGTCAAAGAAAGCATACCTCCCCTGATGAACAAGAATGGCAACCTAGTATCAACAGACGAGGAGAAGGCTGAGGTACTCAACGACTTTTTTTGCCTCAGTCTTCACTGGTAACCTCTCTCCTCACCACTCTCGAGTTGATGGACCACAAGATGGGGACCAGGGGGGTAAAACCCCTCCCACTGTAAGGGAAGATCAGGTTCATGACCACCTGAGGAACCTGAACATACACAAGTCTATGGGACCTGATGAGATGCATCCCAGAGTCCTGAGGGAATTGGCTGATGTAGTTGCCAAGCCACTCTCCATAATATTTGAAAAGTCATGGCAGTCGGGTGAAGTCCCTGGGGACTGGAAGAAGGAAAACATTGTGCCCATCATTAAAAAGGGTAGAAAGGTGGACCCTGGGAACTACCGACCTGTCAGCCTCACCTCTGTGCCTGGGAAGATCATGGAACAGATCCTCCTAGAAGCGATGCTAAAGCACATGGAGGACAGGGAGGTGATTCGAGACAGCCAGCGTGGCTTCACCAACAGCAAGTCCTGTCTGACCAACCTAGTGGCTTTCTATGATGGAGTGACTGCATCAGTGGACAAGGGAAAAGCAACGGATATCATCTATCTGGACTCCTGTAAAGCCTTCAGCACGGTCCCCCACAACATCCTTCTCTCTAAACTGGGGAGATACGGATTTGATGTGTGGACTGTTTGGTGGATAAGGAATTGGTTGGATGGTCGCATCCAGAGGGTAGAGGTTAACGGCTCGATGTCCAAATGGAGACCGGTGACAAGTGGTGTCCTTTGGGGGTCCGTACCGGGACCGGTGCTGTTTAATATTTTCATCAACAACATAGTGACGTCGTGTGCACCCTCAGCAAGTTTGCAGATGACACCAAGCTGAGGGGTGCAGTTGACATGCCAGAAGGACGGGATGCCATCCAGAGGGACCTGGACAAGCTGGAGAGGTGGGCCTGTGTGAACCTCATGAGGTTCAACAAGGCCAAATGCAAGGTCCTGCACCTGGGTCGGGGCAATCCCTGATACCAATACAGGCTGGGGGATGAAGGGATTGAGAGCAGCCCTGCAGAGAAGGACTTGGGGGTACTGGTGGATGAAAAGCTGGACGTGAGCCAACAATGTGCGCTCGCAGCCCAGGCGGCCAACCATATCCTTGGCTGCAACAAAAGAAGTGTGGCCAGCAGGTCGAGAGAGGTGATTCTGCCGCTCTGCTCTGCTCTGGTGAGACCTCAGCTGGACTACTGCATCCAGCTCTGGAGCCCTCAACACAAGAAGGACATGGAACTGTTGGAGCGGGTCCAGAGGAGGGCCACAAAAATGATCCGAGGGCTGGAGCACCTCTCCTACGAGGACAGGCTGAGAGAGTTGGGGTTGTTCAGCCTGGAGACGAGAAGGCTGCGGGGAGACCTTATTGCAGCCTTTCAGTACTTAAAGCAGGACTATAGGAAAATGGGGACAATCTTTTTAGCAAGGCCTGTTGTGACAGGACAAGGCGTAATGGTTTTAAACTAAAGGAGGGTAGATTTAGACTGGATATAAGGAAGAAATTTTTTACAATGAGGGTGGTGAAGCGCTGGAACGGGTTGCCCAGAGAGGTGGTGGGGGCCCCATCCCTAGAAACATTCAAGGTCAGGTTGGATGGGGCTCTGAGCAAGCTGATCTAGTTAAAGGTGTCCCTGCTCACTGCAGGGGGGTTGGACTAGATGACCTCTAAGGGTCTCTTCCAACTCAAAGCATTCTATGATTCTATAACTTTGTGATAAATCACAAGATCCCACCTTGAAGGAAGAAGAAATACAAACTCATCACAAACTGCGCATGCAAAGAGACTAAGCAATGGGTCAAAGGAACAGCTTAATCTAAATGAGCATATCTGAGTGGAACAGAAGAGCAGCACTGAGACCAAATTCCACATACACTATATAGCATAACTACTTTCAAAGCCAGTGTCCTGGGGAGAAGTAATCTCCATTAACTCCAACAACACGACTACCTTAGCATCAAAAGCTGAATGTAGTCACTGGCTTTTGATCAGCACAAGCTAATGAGAGCTAAAGAAAAGTTAATTTTGACACATACTGTTAAAAGTTTTATTAAATTACGGAGATAATTCTTTCTAAAGAGAGAGGTGTGACCTCTATTGTTCTTTAAGAGGAGTATTCTAGTCCCTGTATATATGTGGCAAATTATGTCCTCTTACAATCTTGTATCAAATGTAAAAGTTAAGGGTCTTGCAAACAATTTGGAAGGAATCACATTCTTATTTATCAAAATCTTACCAATTCTAAGCTGTCAGTATCATTAACTTATTCAAATTCAACAGTAACTGGGAAGTAAAATTTACAGTGCTACAAAACAGGAGGTCTACAAAATGACACAGTTGCTATTGAGGGCCAAAGATCCACAATATATATATTGCTGAGAGCAGAGCTATTTAGCACTCGGAGTGGTCTGGTTCCAGACACAATAGACCTATTAACACGTAGATGCTCTCCTGAAATGCTACTACTCATCCAAAAATAATCCAGTTGGCATGCTCCAAGACTGCTTCATGATGCATATGAAAGCATGATTACCTGGAGGCAATCAGGACATTTACTTCAAATATACACTCCTGATCCAAATCAAAATGTTAATGTAAACTCACTCATTGTACCATACAGAAGTATACATATCCACAAAATTCACTAGCTGTAGCATCAATGATCTGCAATTAAAAAATGAGAACAAACTGCAGAATCATTTTCTCCTGTGTATTTATGTGCAAGTTTCATGGTACCACACAACCTATCCCTATCACAAAACAAAGATCTAGATATTTCGTCATACTATATTTGGTGACACATGAACAAAATACAAACATGAAATTTAATATTATATAAATTAAATTACAATCACATGCTCCTCCTCAGCAGTCTGATCTGAATTTGGAAGAAGCTTAAGCTCCTATTAACTACGAAAATAAGTGATCAGTTTCAAGATGTGTTCAGCAGCTAGCAGCTTCCATTTGGATAGCAAAATACCTACTGCAAATAAATAAGTGTACAATTTCCAAAGGGTTCCCAATATACTGAGCTCTTCTAGAAATCTGACTCTGATTGCAGTTACAATGTTCTTTTGACATGTTTAGCCTCAGCCGTCCAACCTAACTATGACTTCTGTAGAGGTCGAGGAATTACACCAGTTATCTAGTGGCATAATGGAAATAAAAGTTAAGTGAAAAAGTTTCAGAGAGTTAGGTTGAGACAGACTGGAATTTATAAACAAATGATTAGAAATGATTAAACGATGGAGCTTAGCTTTAAATGGTGTGAAATTACTTCAATACCAGCAGAACTTCATTACTTTTTCTGTTTGCGTATAATGGATTTTTTTGAGTATAATTTCTCTCTTGAAAAGCTCTGAGATATTAAAATATGTTTGATTAACTAGTCAAGAAGCAAAGTAAACATCAGCCATTTTTATATACTAGTATCCAAATAACTCAGGAGAATAACTGTGAGCACAATGAAAACTAAACAGAGCCAGAAATGCCTTGTAAATATTACAGTAGATGCTTCTGCCAAAATATTGCCAACCAGTACAGATTACACAGTGCCATAATTACAGAGGATGACACAAAATTATTATAAATTAACAGTTTGTAGTACAAAGTCATACATTATATATTTTTACTAGGTAGCTACACAAGCGTATGAAATGAAGAACTGTGAAATAGTGTATAAGTGATTAAACTGATCTAAACTTTGTATACAACACACAAATTACACGCTGATTTTTCACAAGGTTTAAACTCAACGCATCTGTTATTGAGCAAGATTGTTGGAATCAGGGAAAAAGGTGTTGAGGCCTAATATTCCATTTCTGTATCAGGAAAATAACTTCTTTCTGAAATAAAGCTATGTATATAAATTTGAATCCCAGGCAAAAGGATTTTGAATCAAAAGTTTAAAAAGCAGTAGGAATGAAGGACGACTTCATAATGACAAGACCCTCTGATATGCTGCAAAGAGGTTCTAAACTTTTTCTCTCATGTGTCACCTAGCACTGGAAAAGGTTACAAAGATCAATATACTTTTGATATGACAGGAACTGGTATCCTTCAACTGCATGAGTAGTCTTGCATTTTCTGTTTATTCTAACAGAAAATAAAGTGCATTGTCGATCAAAATAAGCAGAAACTAATAGCCCCTTAATAAAAGATGAAAAATGTTTAGCCGAAGCTTAGAGTAGATTGTATGGACTCTTTTGACATAGGACAGGATTGCTTCATCACTGCCTGGATATCTGTCTCTGAATCTCAATACCATTTTAATCACATGATTTCATCACAAGTACAACCTCAACAAATTTTCATAGAAGTAATTATTTACTGTTTCAGTTTTCTATGATAACCCCCACTGTTCCTCAGTTATGAGGACGTGACATCTAATTTGGACTGGATCTTCTTTCTCTTGTAAGTGCATATGTTGTAAAGCTATACTAGATTTTCTGTCAGTGCGATGAATTCTATCTTATCTGTATCTGTGTGAGAGTGAATATTTATTTTTAGGCTGTCTGAAACATATTGTTGTTTAATACATTCAGCAAATATTTTTCATTGACTTTATAGACAGATTAGTTCACTGCTGTTAAATTCCTTGTACACAGTACTTACCCTTCTGTGTTTTATTTATTTAAAGAGACATGCCAATATCCTACTGCAGAAACTTATATGGTGACCATAAGCAACAGCCCTATTTTCCATTTAAATATTGGGGAAGTAAGACTTATTTACTGTAGGTTAGCATATACATGTAACATGTACGTATATATGTGACAAGTATATTTGCATACATCTACGACTCGCAGAGATTAAATTGACCTCAGCTTTAGCAATCATTTTTAAACTCAGTTTTCCTTAATTTATTGTCACTTTTGCAAACCAGGCAGGATCAGAACGATGCTTTAGAGATGTATTAAGAACTCTGTATTTCAAGCATCGAGTCTTTGTCCAGCAGAGGTACATTTAGGAATGAATTGGGCTGTACTTCTGCTTTGTCTCAGCTGACAATGTCTTGTAAGAAAGGTTTTACATCAAGACACACACCGCTTTCCTTTAGAGTATCTCTGCATTTTGGCAATGCTTGATAACATATTCTGCATCAAGCTGAGAAACAAAAACCCCACTCGTTTATTTTACAGTGTAAGAAGATCTTAGTCTATTCTCTACTTGCAAATATTCACTATTTCTGAAGTCAACCTCATTTCTAAAGATAACTTTGCTTTGACTGAATTCAGTTACAGTGAATATAATTCAGTCTCTGATTAGGTTATTAGAGATGTTATTAATATAATTTTGACTTATTACACACAAATACATCTGTTATATATCAGCCAGTGACTTCATCTAACAGAAGATATCTTGCAAAGAAAATGTGCCTTCCCCGAGGAGCACTCTTGCACAGTCACAGTAGTCATTAAATTTAGACAACAAATGTGTCTGTGACTTGCCATTTCCTTCCTGCTTCAATCTGGTTTATGGAGGATTAAAATTGGTCTTGTATGCCGTAGTATATATGTATGGCAAGAACTTGCCCTGCACAGAGCTCGCAATACACCATATCTGTGAAAGCATATACCTGTAAAAACCAACAGCGGGAGATATCCCATGCACACTGTGAACCATAAGAATCTGATCAAAGACTTAAAAAAAAAAACAAAAACAAAAACCCATCAGCATGAAAAGTTAAATGCAAATTATTCAGAAAGTTTTGAATTGCTGTAATCACCTGTTGCAGTTACTCACCCATGCCCAAGAAGGCTTTGCTACAACTTGGTCAAACATCAAGTCTATTCTTGCAGAGACTAGATAAATGAACAATAATAGTAGATGATGTGTATCAAGCCAGAAAATCAGCAAAAACAGAGTTAACAGGCCAGCTATATCCTCCAGTCATATGACCTAATTCCAATTTACAGAACATTTTGCCATAATCCTATTGCACTGATCAACAACTGTAGTCAATTAATCTAAAGAAACATGATGGATAGAATACTGATTTCACACCTGTTAGAAAGGAAAATTGCTAGCTCACTTTCATGAAACATTACATTCCATTGTTTGTTTGTTTGGTTTGGTTTTTGTGGTGAAGAATTAGTGGCACAAAACAGTTCAGAGAAAGAAAGACCAGATTACACAGCTCCTACTACACAAAAATATTCATGCAAACAAGTCTCTGAAGATCTGTGTCCACCTACAATCATAATTTACAGAACACAAGTGCAGAAAAAACATCAGAAAACCTTTTTCCATTTCAACTCAAACTCCATTTTTTTTAAGCTACTTGCATTTCTCTAGATCATCATTTCTAGTCAAATAGTAACTTAAAAATCATATGTTTAAAAAAAAAAAAATCTAAAACTCCTGAGTTTTATGCCTCTATTTTACCAAATAGTTCTACAAAAGATCTTAGGCAGAGTACATACAAAAGTACTCACCTATCTGTGTTTTAATCCTTCCAAAAGGTACTCAGTGCTGAAATGCCAAGATAAGAGTTCCTTCTAATTGAGAATATATGTAAGCTGGCCATTTAAAAACCACCTGAAGTTCAGGGTTGTTATTGCTCCATTCCAGCTCTTGCCCATCTCTAATACTGGGGAGACCAGAGAGGGGATTTTCCTTGGGATGAAAGTTTCTATGAGCAGGCTTTAGTGAGCAAATCCAGTCTCCAGGTCCTGTGATTTACTCTGCCTACAGAGCTTAGTGCTCTTGGAACTGGCATCATAACCACTTGTCAGTTCATTTCCCTGAACCAAGTAGGATAATTTATACCTGTGAAACATCAAGAAGAAAGAGGAGGGAAAAAACACCCAACACTAAAACAAAAGATGGTTTCTGTGTGATAGTTCTAATACTGGCAGGTGAAGTACAGCTAGCAGTCTTATGCACTGATTGTCAAAACCAAAAACATGAAAAGCTGAAATTGAAGGGATACTAAGAAGTTCTCTGGTCTGCAAAAAAACTTAGCTACCTTTTTCTTTTTATGACATTTTCTTAGTGTTTGATTTATTTTCTAATGACAGTGTAATGCGCATTGACACCTTTTCATTTCCACATCATCAAAAGTTCTCTAAAGTCTTACACTGAAATCTCACTGCTATAATCACGGTGGTATGAAATTAGCATCCTAATGAATTCTCTGTGGACTTGTGCCCTTATGTATTTTCCCCACTCTAATCTCATGTCATAATAGCACCATAACTGGGTCCCTACAGATTCCTACCAAAATCATTATGAAACAGTTAACATCATAGATACACCACATTAAACTGAACAGAAAGTAAGAAGCATTGTAAAAGAACAGATTCTGAAAACTAATTACTAGATACAGTTATGATATCTGTTTTGGGGTTTGGGTTTTTTTTTTTTTTTCCCCCATAATTTTCCCAAAGAAGTCAGTCTCTGTGAAAAAAGCTACTTGGCAGCCCCCCAAAAATTCTTAATATGGAAAACATTCAACTAGAAAATTTTCAAGCCATGCAGCAGAAAAACATGTTAGCTGTTAACTAAGCCAGTGTTTAATGGTCAAGTAAGTGAACAATGGGAACCCAGAGCGCAACCTTGTGAACATATACACACTAGTATACATTTACACATGAACAACCACCATGTAATGGGTTTCAGGATGAAACTGTTTGACTTAGGGGACCAGAATCAGTACTATGAGCAGCACAGACCTGTAAGCACGTGCTTATAATAAGCATGTTTATTGTATCATGGCAGTTTACACACAAATGACAAAAGGAAACAATAAAACATTCATTTATCCTTTTATAGACCTCTCATCTAATAAGAGGCACCAAAATATTTGGCATTTGTATCAGAGGTGCTGAGCACCAGTACCTAATCACTTCGTCAAAGAGCAGCTGCAAATAGCAGAAGTCTAAAAAGTCTCACCCTTCCTTAGGGTGCCTAACTCAACAGTGGTGTTATTTCAAACCTAAATAAACTTATCTGTTTTTCCAAATTATGCACAGTATTTGGGGTGGGGAGAGAAATCTGTGTTTCAGCTAGTATTTATTAAATGGGGAGAAGACACTTTTAGAATTAGAACTGTCCATCTCTTCCACGGTTCATGATGACTTAATTACTGATGTCAGTAATGTGCTAGGACATAAGCTGCTGTATTGAACAAGATGCATGTAAAACTCTGCAATGACAAGAGATTGACAAGTCTCTAAAACTCCATTTTACTGTAAAACTTTTTTTTAGTGCTAGTAACTACACACATACCAGGGTGAAGTGTATTCTAAATTATTTTTTTTTAATGTAAAAGGACACTCAACAACGCAGCTAAGTAAGGTCTGCCCAAAATAACACACCAACTGAACATCAGGTGCAGAAATGGAATTGCAGAGCTCATGAATTCCAATAAGGAGTGCACAACAGATTTTACTCCCAAATGCAAATTATTGGAGATAAGATTCATTCTGTCTTTGGGGAAAAAAAGTACACTTTTTGCAGTGCTCAGTTGTGATTCCCATTTGAAATAACTGTCTGCATTTTTACCTCCCAGTAGAGGTATGTCACATAGAGCACTGAAGAGAAGCTGTACATCTTTCCTGTAGTATAGCAAAAATACGGTGAGAAATCCCAGGGGAACAGCTGAAGTCATTTTCATGGGGAAGTAGGAAGACCAATAAGATGCAGTCCCATAAATTCTTATGAAAATCCTACATCTCCATTTCATTTTTATCTGAATTGGCAGTGGATTAATTGCTTAGGTCTATCATCTTTTAACAATCTGAAGGAAAAAAATGACAAAACTTTGATGGTACTTGTATTAGGAACAGAACAGAGTATAATAATTAAAAATAAATGACAAACTTAGTCATGACAGAGTGTTACTCAAGGAAAGGTTGAGTCACTAAAAAAAATTAGCTTATTAAATTTCTCAAGTACCCCATGAGTTACAGTAGTAATGGATAGCATTAATGACAGCTTGCCATAAGATAGAACATTCTGACGGTCTTTTTTTTCATAAAGACTCTCGTATAAAAGGATTTTACAAATACTTTTCAAACAGATATTTGTGTTGAGGGCTTAGCTAGCAAGTTAAGAATAGATGGAGGTGAAAGTGGTATACAGCTTACGTGTGGAGAATACAGTCCTACAACAGCTAATACTGGAAGGATGAAAGGATGAAGCAAATTCAGCCAGTTGATAGTGCTCAGCCTTCCTTTTGTGGGTACAATGTGAACCGCACAGTGTACAGGCCAGACTGCAGAATTACTCTTCACATAATCAGGAAGGAGACTGCTCTTGAAGGTCTGAAGAGCAATGGTGTTCAGACTAATGGTACAAAATCAAGGCTGTTGTCTGAACTGACTTGAAACATCTTCAGGCATCCTGATCAAAAAAGGATACTGTGGTGGGTCGACCCTGGCTGGACACCAGGTGCCCACCAAAGCCGCTCTGTCACTCCCCCTCCTCAGCAGGACAGGGGAGAGAAAATACAACAAAAGGCTTGTGGGTTGAGATAAGGACAGGGAGATCACTCACCAATTACCGTCACAGGCAAAACAGACTCAACTTGGGGAAATTAGCTTAATTTATTACCAATCCAATCAGAGTAGGGTAATGAGAAATAAAACCAAGTCTTAAAACACCTTTCCCCCACCTCTCCCTTCTTCCCGGGCTTAACTTCCTCCCCCCCGAACAGCACAGGGGGATGGGGAATAGGGGTTGTGGTCAGTTCATCACACATTGCTTCGGCCTCTCCTTCCTCCTCAGGTGGAGGACTCCTCACACTCTTCCCCTGCTCCAGCGTGGGGTCCCTCCCATGGGAGACGGTCCTCCATGAACTTCTCCAATGTGGGTCCTTCCCACAGGCTACAGTTCTTCACGAACTCCTCCAGCGTGGGTCCCTTCCACGGGTTGCAGTCCTTCAGGAACAGACTGCTCCAGCGTGGGTCCCCTGCGGGGTCACAAGCCCTCCCAGCAAACCTGCTCCAAGCGCGGACTCCTCTCTCCATGGGTCCGCAAGGTCCTGCCAGGAGCCTGCTGCAGCGCGGGCTTCCCACGGGGTCACAGCCTCCTTCGGGCATCCACCTGCTCCGGCGTGGGGTCCTGCATGGGCTGCAGGTGGATATCTGCTCCACCATGGACCTCCACGGGCTGCAGGGGGACAGCCTGCCTCACCATGGTCTTCACCACAGGCTGCAGGGGAATCTCTGCTCCGGCCCCTGGAGCCCCTCCTCCCCCTTCTTCACTCGCCTTGGTGTCTGCAGGGTTGTTCCTCTCACATATTCTCACTCCTCTCTCCAGCTGCAATTGCGCAGGGGTTTTTGTCCCCCCTTCTTAAATATGTTATCACAGAGGCGCTACCACTGTCACCGACGGGCTCAGCCTAGGCCAGCAGCAGGTTCGTCTTGGAGCCGGCTGGCATTGGCTCTATCAGACATGGGGGAGGCTTCTAGGAGCTTCTCACAGAAGCCGCCCCTGTAGCCGCCCCGCTACCAAAACCTTGCCACGCAAACCCAATACAGATATTGAGCTTCCTCAAACTTTTTTCTGGTCTTACTGCTTTCACATGGTTGACCTAAATTAATTTCATTAACTGTGCTTATTTTTATTATAACCTACAATGCCTTGAAATGTCAAGCATTGCAACAGACTGCCCAGAGAGCTGGTGGAGTCACCATCCCTGAAGGTGTTCAAAAAACAGGTAGATGTGGCACTTCAGGACCTGGTTTAGGAGGCACGGTGGTGTTGGGTTGACGGTTGGACTTGATGATCTTAGAGGTCTTTCCCAACCTTAATGATTATATGAAAAATAGTAAGTAAAATTACAGATATTTAGACATTGAGCATTTCTGGTATTTTTCTTTGTTAAAAATACACTTCAAAAACACTCTCCTTTTAGCTTCCAAACTGTAAACTTTCTAAGTTTTTGCATTTCTCATATTCAAAAAAAGTTGTAGATCTTTCAAAGATCTCTGGCTGAACACAGAATTGATCTACAGCTATTTCTGTCCACTTTGCCATGAGATGCCACTTAAGATTCTCTAACGTGAAAATACTCCATAAATAACAGTGGCATGGTTATACAAGAAACCTTGAAGTAACATGATCTCCAAGTGCCATAAAATCTTTGGAGATATGTGCACTGTCTCCTCCAAAAGAGCTTCATCTAATTGACAGAAAAAAATTATTTTGTTACAGATGTTGTCAAGTTATAAATTTAAAGCAATCTTGATGAACAGGTTAATAGCTTAATTTCAGTTTTGTAAAAACAGAAATTTACAAAATGTGATGGAATGATAGTTCAAGATTATTTTTCTGATTTATTTTCTTACCATGTTGGGGACTCACTTCGCACAGTCTTACAGTAGTGATTTTAATCTTATCCTTATTATGACAAGAACAACAAAACATAAAAGGAACATCCCTCATAATGACAAAGGAGGAGGATACATATGGACCATTGAAGCCTAGTTAGAAACCCAATTGACAACTTGTTTGTCCGTGCACTGGCAATAAATTGACCAAATTAGTTTTGCTGTTGACATTATACAAAGAAAATAAACCTAATTGATGGGGAAAAAAAAATCACTTCTAAAAATGCTATGACCATTGAAAACCTGAACTGTTATTAGTAATTTAGCAAAGGCATGAAAAAGAAAAAAAAAATAAAAAAAATCTGCCAGTGTCTTGCCAGCGTTCCCTTGAAGGCAGAAATTACCATCATGTTCATGTATTACTCAGTGAAAGCATTCCCTCTGAAAGCACGTGATAACTACTTGTAGCTACAGAACGCTGCCTGCTTCAATTTCAATTTAGTGTGTGGCTTACCTAGCCTCCACATCACTAGTACTTGCATAGACAACATTCCATATGAAAAGTAAACTGGTTCCTCAAAAACACTGCAAGGAAATTGCTGTGTAGGTGCCAGCTGAGGAGAAAGGCAATATTCTGCTACTCAGAGAGACTTTCACCAGTGCACAGCGCAGGAGGTGAAGGCACTTTTTCTGGGGCTCTTATCTTACCTACATGCTTCACACACTTAAATGACATATGCTAGAGAGTCAGCAATGTATGAATTTTCCTGGCAACTCTAAACAGAAACAAACTGCATAGCCTTGACATTACTTCATGCTGTGTTGCCTGAGATACAAACTCAATTAACTTTTCACAAAGTTCAACAGAGATTCTTAGGGATTGCTAAGATCACTAGGATCAAGATGCTCCTCCATCTTCTTTGGAAGCACAGCAACATATCATGCGAGCACAATCTACAAACAACTAAATGGGCTGTAGAGACATTTTAAAATAACGTATGCCACAGCTCTGAGAAGAGTCTACTTCAACAATATCAGGAAGCTGTATAACATTTTGCAAATATTTCTTATAATTTAAACATTTATATATAGCTCCTGCTATTGCCTTTTAAGTATTCCTCTTAAATGTTACCTTATAAAATTATGAACCTGGGAATACATTTTAAGAAAGTATAGTAGCATATACCTAAGCAGGCAAAGAAAAAAACCACACCATCAAGCCATTTGTGAATAAAAAGAGTTACTGAATGGAGTTTTATGTCCTGAAACATGAAGACCTGTTAGCTTTTTACACTTCCAGAATATGGTAATATTTTATGCTCTGTTAAGATGTGCATGTGAATAAGAAATGGCACCTCTTCTACTTTGATAAGCATTCCTCCACACAAAATCTCACAAACACTTCCCTCATATCTATCCAGGAATCATTATTTTAAAAAACAATAATAAAAAATTGGCACTCTCCCCTCAAAACATTTTTTTTTAAAGGAAAAAAATGTATAAAGCAGTCTCTTTTGCAGACCACAGCAGTTTTACTGAATGGCAAATGTTCATTATTATGCACTGATATGCAGAAGATATTACTGACAATTCCCAGAGTGTTCCCTCTTTCATAAACAGACTGTTGATGGCTGATGCATAATCCATCTGAGCAGTGCAATAAAAGGAAAAATATCACAATATGTACACAGGGCAGTCCAAAAACTAGGTGCCAAAACTGCTACAGAGAGTAGACAATACATTTTCTTGACTGCACACAATTCCCATAGTCAGTGGTATTATTCATGAAGAAATATAAACTCTTATACCTTGCCAGTAGATTTCTCTGTTCACAGAGACTTCTCAAGCATTACTGTAAAGAGCATTTAACTTAATTTAATACAGTATTAAAACTAAAAAACCTATACTGATATGATACTGACGAAATTCTTATGTTTTAATTCCTTGTGGCACATGTGATAACACCTGGAAAAATACTTCCTTATATGACAAATCTACTGAACTCTCCTGCCTAGACAGTCAAGTCAAACCACACCAAATCCTATGGAACATGAATGCAACAGCAAATCATCAAATGCGATGATGTTTTTTGGCCCTAAGTATTCTTTATATGGAAGTTCTTCGTATAAATATTTTATTTTACTGTCTATACACACAGCTTCTAGCATACTGGTTGTCTTAATGTCAACTTAGGCCTCTAGGTGCTTTTGTAATACAAACCACAGGTGTAATGAGAGCTGGAGAAGTATTTATTATGAATAATTTGTGGCAAGTTTTAGGATTTGTTTTGAAACCAACTGTTCACAAAGACTTGCAATTCGGAACAGTTTGACAAACAGCTAAATAATATCAGTGAATAAATCAGTAGATATTATTCCAGTGTAAGCCTGCAGCCAAAGCTCTCTCCGAGTGCTCCTGCAGTCAATGAGGCTGGCTGTACTCGCTGGAAAGCTGGAGCAGTGGGCTGAAGCCCAGGCAAACCCCAGAAGCTCTCTGAGGCCTTTTCCTCACCTCATTCACTTTCACAAAAGGCAAGTCTCCATTCGGGTGCTCAGAGCAGCCCCAGTTCTGACAAGGGCTGCAGGTGGGTATCCTGTGGCATTAAATTTTTTTCCCACAAAGACTGAAAACTTTTATAGGGCTGCTGAGAGCGAGGGTCTGGCAAAGCAAAGCAGAGAGAGAGCAGAGCTGCGGCCAGTGTGCTGGCAGAGGGCACCGAGCAGCTGGCACAGCCACACGGGCATCCCGTCGCGAGTACAGGGAGCAAGAACCACTGACGCTGAACCCAGTTAGGCAGGGGTTGGCAGGAACAGCTAAAAGTGAACAGATCCAGTAGGAGCAGTTGGTAACAAAGACAGGCAGGGACACCTGCTCCTGGCCACTAAAGCTATGAAGATCAGCAATGTAGATGACCAACTCTAACAAGACTTTATTATCTAACAGATGAACCATGGCTAAAGGGGTTTTGCTCAGAGCCCAGGAAACTCAGCGCCCAGTTTAGCAGCTATAATCCATGCACTTGGTCAGCCCTTGGATGGCTTGGCAAGACCCTCTTCCCCAGCAGCTCTTGTGCTTTCCCAGATGTTTTGAGGGAGAGGATAAGGAGAGTGAGGAAAAGGAAGGGTCAGGAAAGCCAGCCAGAAAACTATCTCAGAAAGATGAGTCTTCTGTATTTTTATGTTGTCAGAGGTGATGGCTGCTGTAGGATTGGGACATCTGCCACAAGATCCTCACTCTCCACACTTCCTAATTCCGTCTTCAGCAACAGTAATAGGGGAAGCAGTTATCTGTGTTGGCAGGAAGGCTTTAGGTTAGTCTGGCTCCTTGTTCTGATGCACCAGGAAATCTGACAGCCTATTTCCTTGCACCCTGCTGTGTGACAGTGACATATGCCTACCTGCTCAAACTTTCAGGTGACACTAGTTGGTTTCCTGTAACCATGAACAACAAATTCTGTGTAGGATCCAATAACTGAGCATAGGAGTTAGCTCATCTCAGTAATTCCATTCTCAATGGTAGGAAAAGGATTTAGTTGGGATGATAGCCAATTTGGAGAGTGGTTGGGGTAGAGGACAGGAGGTGAGGAAAGTCATTCTGCCTGCTTTAGTGCAACAGATTTTTTCAAAGTGATCTGTTACCATGCTTACTTTCTCCTCCCCTTCCTCCCCTTTGTTTCCTTAAAAAAAAAAAATCCTTTCTTCTCTTTTCTACCATGTCTGTATGGTATAAAAGCAACCCTTTAATGTGACAGTCTTTCAAATCTTTCAAGCTGAAGCCAGTGCAAGAGTTAAAAGGAGTTAAGGGTTCATTCACCTTTAACTTCATGAGTCAAGAAGCTTAATTATTCTAGGTAATATGACCCTTGGTCTGAACTTATTTCTGCTTTATATTCCTGTTACCATATTTTCAGTATAAGTCCTTTATGATAACATTCAAATATCTTCCTGCCTTTTGCTCCTCAAATACAAAATCTAACCCTTGTTTATGACACACCAACTAATATTGTGCAGCTGTACTTATATGAGTGGGAGGTGATTAGGATGTCACTAACACAATTTTATGAGTTCAGGTGAAGGGTAAACAAAGAAAATGTTAGAACACAGATAAGCAGCTCTGCTATAATTTTTGTATTTTACAGACTTTTCTTTATATATTTGTTATTTCTTTTTTGTTATAATTTTAAAAGAAGTGTGAGAACATTACTATCCGCAGGCTTACCGGGATATGAAACCTTCCTCTGTGAATTTGTTGCTATATCACAGTAACTGAACTATGCTGAAACATCAGCAACATATTGTCGTTATTAATAAAATGGCTGAATTGAATCAGATTTGCAACTGGAAAAGAGAGAACGCCTATTTCCAGCCTTGGAACATTCACTATGCTATCACCGCTGCTAATGCTGCCTATGTCCCCTTTATAAAACACAATTGGTTTCTTTAATGGACGCACGGGAATTTAATTATAACAAAGTAGATACACAAAAAAACCTGCACAAAGCATTAAATATATAGGAGGAAGTATATTCAGTTTCAGCTTTTACAGTTCTGCACACAATGACATCAGATAAATTTGTATCCCGTTTCTAAACTCAGACATATGCATCACAATTTCTTCTAATCTAGATATATAAAGGTTACAACCATCTACTTCCCAGACTGCCTTCCTAAGCTACAAGACAAACTGAAGTTTTGAATTTTCATTGCATTTAAGAGGTTGATCTATTGATATTTGGAGAAAAAAAAAAACAACAAAGGTCAAATCTATAGCTAAGAACAGTTGTAACTCTTTTGTGGTGGGTAGACATGGTAAGTGAAAACATGACTGATAAGGTCATAAAGTTCAGTACTTGAATATGCTCGTTTCACCTACATTCTTGAAAAGGCTATAATTTTTTGTCACACTTTGTAACAGTGTACACAATAGTGTACAATAGTAAAGCATAGCAGTGCTCTTAAACTTACTGAGACCCAATACAGGAAACCAAAAGAAAGTAAAGAAAAAAAAGTTTTCAGTAAAAGTAAAGAGATTAAAACAAAAACCCTTCTCTAAAGCAACAGTTAATAGGAGTACAAATTGGTGTAGATCATTAAGCAGGGATCATGCAGCATCAGCTTTCTTAATAAAAAGTCGCAATTAAAAGGATAGAAAATGTCACAAGAAAGGCTACCTGCATTTTTCCCTTTGAAATGTGTTTCCATGATTTTTTTTTTTTTTTTAAGAATAATTACATAATTGGACCATATGCTGTATGGAATGCAATTGGATCTTGAACTTGCTTTGGATTCCTGATTGCTGGCATAGTTAATACTGGCAGCCTCGATGATTAAAATATTCTTCAGACAGACATACACACAAATGCGTACTTTTTTTAAGTAACACATTTTGTTTCTAATTATTTGCCTTATGTCAGTTGATAATTTAGGATATACATAGGACACATTTCCCAATTAATCTCTCAGAACCCTGAAGCAAGAATTTCTTTTCTATATAACAGCTGGCGTTTTCAAATATGTAAGTCCAAAGCTGGAGTTCAAAAACTCTCCAAGATACCTTGAAAACAGTTTTTGTAATACTGCAAACCACAAAATACTGTTATTAAGAACAAATAATTTCCAGCCTAAATAATGGAATTTTAGATTAATGAAAGCAATGGACCAACAGAGAATGAACACTCGTTTCTCAAGAAGAGTGCAGTATGCTTTTATGGTATCGGAACACAGATGCTGGAGTGCTTTACAAACTAGGAAGGTTTCCAGCTAAAACACCACCACAATACACAATGGCCAGTGATAACTTTTTAAAAGCTCTAAGGAGTCACACCTCTAAAAAGTTGTTACTTTTGGTATTTGCTGTTAAAACTGAGGAAAAGGGAGGACAACAATTATAGCATATGAATAGGCTTTATACAGCCTTCTCTAAGTAAAACTCAGCCAATTTCCTTGTCTGTAAATAGCAATTTTTGTTAGATTTAGTTAGGTTTTACCTGGCAAGTGTCAATTTGATGAAGCCTAACTGAATATAGTTTTTATCAGCTTCATAATAGAATTTCTAGTCATGACCAGAAAGATGCACACACATTTTCACCTACTCCAGATCAGTTTAAAATACTGAATTTCAAATTTTGCCTCCCTTTACTCCAGGTCAACACCGTGATTCTCAGTTTTCTAGATCTCCCTTCAGTAGCATAAAGCTACCAGCTGTTTTGAAGACAGTCTTTCAACCTTTCCTGCTGGAACTTGACTACTTCCTACAAGTAAACCACAGAGTAGAATGAGACACACCTGTGCCAAAGGTACAAACCATGTGGTTAGTGCTTGTCATGGGATATGGAAAATAGTAGATCCAGAATATGATGAGAGCATCCCAATTCCCTAGGTCAGTATGCTGAGCTATTTTGAGTCTTGCTTTTGCCATTACAATGATGATATTTTTCTCCTTTTGATAGGCAGAAAAATAGTTGTGAAAAGACATTTACATGGCCATGATTTCACAAGACAACATTTCCCTGCCTTAATTTACACCTCAGAATCTAAATCTGAGACTCAAGTACACTACACATACCTCAGCAACTTCAAACGCAGATCCATCCTATGAGAGTTACAAACTCCTAAATTTCAGGAGACAGAAAATTATATTCTATCACAGATTAGTTGCTAGTTTGCCATCTCCTGTTTTAAAGTCTGGCAATCTGACTGTTTTTTTAATTAATTTATTCTGTTGCTATGGTGACAGTTCATCTCTGTCAATCAGCAGCAAAAGGCCAAGGCACACCTTTTTGTAAACAACTGCAGAAAGGCAGTATAGTTCTGTAGACACAACAGTTAAGAAATCAGATTAGTTTTGAGGAAATGAACATATACCCTCACAGTAAGAAATCCAAATGATGTTTATCTCCCTACAACATTTATTTTTGTTATTAGAGTGCACATGGGTAAGAGAATGCAATCACCTGATCCAAGCACTTGGATGAACATGCTATCCAAAGCCTGGGAAGAGGAGACTGCTGTGGTGAAGACAGGACAAAACAGATGAAATTTTAAACTACTTTTTCTCCACTCATATCCCATTTTAGTAGGTACGGAATAGTGGAATGCCTGTAACTTGAATAAAATAGTGGGATGGGTATTAAATTGAGAAAACTGTGCATTCTAGTTAGAAATCCTTTCGTGCCATATATTAAATGCCTCCATTCATAAAGCAGCTTCAGAGTAAGCCTGAATTGAAAACTCCATGCTTCCCCTCAGAAAATGTGGAAGCCCCACTAAGGGCAGAGCTTTGGCTCGAAGTTTATATTGTTATGGTGCAGACTCAAATCTCCCTCTCCTGCCCGACACTTCATTACACTGCTATCCATTCTTTTTACTTCATTATTTTAGATCAGGAGAAGACCATTTAACTTGGCCAACAGCTTTCAATGCTTCAGCAGATTCTCTCCACCAGATCACTTATTTTTAGTATTTACCATTAAAAGTAATCTAGCAAAGTATTGAATAAAAGTTGAATACTTTTTTTTGTATATCAACACTCTTCAGAGTTTTGCACTTCTCTCATGATCTTAAGTTTCATGTATTTTTCTTTATAAGTATACATTTTACCGTGCTTATTCTTGCAAATATTTTGAAGAAATCATCTGATTACTGTTTGCACCATTCTTTATGCTCACCCATTCATAATTTTCATTTACTTTATTAATTCAGTTGAATTAAACTGAGTTACAATATCATTGCTGCTAACAATTTCTTAAACATTTCAAATTTCTCTATTAAATGATTCACTATATGTTACATGGATACTTAAATTCCTTAGGGCATTTTAATATTCCCTCAATACCAGCTGCTTCACAATCAAACTTTTATTTCTTTACTTAAAGTGTATGTTCAGATAATACTGTGATCATTAGTCCCTACATGTTCCTTTTTTTGTTAGACTTGTCTTCTTCACAGGATTAGCTCCCAAATAGCCTTTGACTACATGGGTTTTTCCACAAATTGTCTCACTAAGCAATGCAGTATTATCGTCAAAAAATATATTTTGAATAATATAGTTATCACAATCAAAATCTCAAGAATTAAAATCCTCCATGATCAAAGTTCTGGCTCTCTTGCAGACTTTTTTTCTTCTAGATCAGCAATAAATTTTGTTATCTGCTTTTCTTAACTGCCCTCAAGTGTTATAGTAACTGGATTACTTTATTGTTCTTATCTATTAAAGCTTTCTGATGTATCAGCCAAAATACATACTTATTTCTCTGTAACAGCCCAACACCATCTCACATCAATAGGATCAAAATATTCCTTTGCTTTTTCTTGTTCAGCCTACAGTAAATTTTGTGGGTTTCAATGTTAAATTGTTAGTGACTTTCCTTCCTGGAGAAGCTCTGATTTCTGTTTAGTAGACTGCATTGGGTATGGTCCTGGCATTTATCCTAGAGAAAGACAGCATGGTGTTTTTTCTCTTCATATTTTCATTAATTCTTACAGGTTAAGCATTAATGGGGCCTACAGTTGGACTTTCTCTAATTTTTCCCCTTTTTCTTCGTATCTAGTCGAGAAGTGTGTGCTGCATAATTTAAGTCAACCTGTTTTCTCCTCACAGGATCTATAAGGTAAACCCGTATCACCAGCAGTTTCTACCACAGCCAGATCATCTTTATACTGTGTTACCAGAGAAAGAACTAAAGACAGATATGAAGATGATATTGCTGAGGAGGTGAAAAAGCACTGCTGGGCAACTCTTAACAACTGCATACATCTAAGTCAGATGGAAGGAAATAAAAGGGCCACAACTGTTACAGGATATACATTCAAGGAACAACGGTCCTTTTGTTTCACTACATAGTGAATAAAGGAATTACTATGCCATGAGTTGATGGAGACACAATAGAAATGGTGATATTTCCAACTGATATTTTAGTTCCTAACACACACAAAGCAATATATCTTAGAACAGTGAATATGCTACAGCTCCAGATGTTAGAGGTCTACATTGCTTGTTTTTATTATAAAATGTGCCAATTAAAGACTTTTGTGAGGTAAGGAAAATCCCTTGGCGCTTCTGATACCTTCCCTCTAGTCAGCGAACAGTTACTTTTGAACGATTATAACAAATTATATATAAGGTGCCAGCCAATCAGTTGCGCATTGTCCCCACTATATCCTGTTTATCATTCATTTTCATCAACAACATTAACATACTAGCAAAGACAAATTCCATTTAAAAATCATTCTAAGTACTTTGGGTTACTCTAAAACAGCATACTGCTGCAATATGCTTCAACTGTAGAGAGACAAGAACTTCTGTATCCAAAGTACACTAATTTCTTTAAATATCAGAGGGATGGTAGGATTTGGGCTTGTTTTGTTCTGAAAAACAGTTGTGCTGGAAAATCCAAGACCAAAAGCTTGAAGATGAATATCCAGAGAGCACAAGATCACCGATATGACAGTGGAAGAAGCCAAGCAAGGACAGACGATAGAGCTTTTCTACTGACTCACAGTATGAAGAATCAACTTTGTCTCAGTATGAAGAATCAGCTTTGTCTTATCTGCTATGAAATTAATCAGATTTTCACATGATAGTAATACAAAGAGCTACCACCTGTGTAATTTCCTGAACTCACTGGATTCTCTTTTGTCTGGCACCTTCTGTGCTGCCCGGTGTCATTCCCGTTTTGTTCATAGGCTTTGACAGTGTGAGTACATTTTCTCTCCAGAGCAAACAGCCCTCAGCTGTAGCTTTCCACATCGTGAGGCTGACACCACACAAATCAAGATGTGCCTTAAACTTGTCCTTGAAGTGCTTTGCTTGTGTACTGACCTCTCAGCTATCCACTACAATGTTATAACAAACAAAAAGGGTGGGACTTCTAGCACCTTTCCAGTATACACAACCCATAACAACCAAAACAGATGAATCTGCAGGAGTACCACTACAATACTATTTAATCACACCCTCAGAATTCAGCTTTTGAAATCTTTTTCCACAAATGTTTAGGTATATAAGGATAGTAAATATTGAAATGGCTGAGATCTTGATGCAGTAACTATATATTTGTCTATACAAATTTTGCAACTGTATAGAGCAGCAGATGGCTTTGTAGAAATTTACTTCTG
>WAAD01002447.1:1818-12065 GCA_013389945.1 Fregata magnificens
CTGAAAGATTAAACGCTACAACCATAAATGTTGTTCTTCAGACTCCAACATCAGAGCCTTGGTTTAAACTTTTCACATTTGCACAGTACAGTCCAATCTCCATTCCTGTCAGGTTTTTTTTCTGCCACTTCCTACAGGACCTGCCTAATGTCCTAGAGACTTTCTGTTAAAAAAAATTGTAGGACATGCTAGGTGCGAGGTTTTGATGTGTAACTGAGTGCTTTAAAGAAAGCTAAGAAAGAATACTGGAGGGACTGGAACTTCTATTCATGTTTAACATGTAGAGATTAGAGATATATAAACGGATTGTATCAGCCATGCTGAAACTGTAAATACAGTGGGATTTCCAGTGAGGTATGCCTGAAAAGGTTCCATTTTCAGTAAGCATACATTATTGATGCTTCTGAACAGGTATAGCTGGAAGACTGCAGAGCTGCCAGCTTGGTAGAGACCAGTGTCCCTGCACCTGTTCCTGTGCTTGCTGCTGGAAGGGTCTGTTTCCCTCAGCATTTTCTAAAGTGGCAGAGTTAGCGACTCCTTAGAACAAAAGCAATGTGCCAAGAGCAGGTGGAGGCAGATAATGACAGAACTTGCATCAGTAACTGGAGTAATTGGCTATCAGTTAAGCAGTAACTGATCTTTTCCTTCCTCATGGGGCAAGAGTTGAAGTAGCATCAACTCAAAAGGGGAGAGGACGTAACCCTGCGGAGCAGCGTTGCTGAAACCCAAGTGGAACAGCATCTGTTTTTCTTTGGCAGACTATTCACAGCATCATAGCAGAAGGGCAAGGATAACTTTGAGAAGGGCAACCTTGCTTTTCCCTACTTTACAGAAATGCATAAAAGTCCAAAGCAGGGAGGAAGGGGTAGATTTCTTATCAGCCTTGAGGAAATGTCTGGTAATTGCACAACACTTGTAGGGCATGGAAATTGTTGCTTTTGCTTCTCTAAGTACTAGTTAGAGCTGTGGTTTCCTGAGATTTCGGCCCTTTTTGCTTTCTGTGGCCTAAGCAGAGTAGTGAAGAAATCCACACTCCCAAAAAAACTAGTTTGGGAAGGGAGGGGAGGAGAGCAGCTGTTCTACAATGGGGCCTCTGTTTATGGGAAGTGTCATGTCAGAGGGCCAGGTGCCAACATGAGGTCTGAGTCCCTGATGCCGTGTTACAAAGGCGGTGCTCCAGAAGGAGCCTAGGGGACCTTCAGCTCTTTGTTAGCTGTGATTGCTCACTTCAGAAATCTGCAATCAAATCTATTGCGACTACAGTGAGACCTGTTTGATACAGGCAGTTGTAGCCTCCTGGCTGACCCCTGTGGGCTGTATCCAGTATATGCACCTATAGGCTGGCTTTCATTCTCAAGCTTGTTCTGGCATGGCTTTAGAAGCCTTCCAGCTTTATGAGAGTCAGAAATGGTGGCAGGGATGGATTGCTTTGGTGCGGCTTGGAGCTCTGGTTTGCATTCCCTGACTGCTTTCTGCAGCCTTGAGTTCAGAATCTGACAGAGGTGTCAGTTCATAGCTCCTATCACAGGTGACTTCAGACCTCAAACCAAGAGCAGTGTGATGACTCATAGTAAGTATAAACTTATTGCCTGTAAATGCTGTTTTAATAAGTGTTCTCTCACTGCATTGATTCCTGCCTGTGGGTATGCTGAGAAGAGCACCTTGAGAGTGTGGTTTGTGTAACATTGGGGGAGGCAGGCAGGGTTATAGAGGCTTTCCTCAACAGTTGAAAGTTTGGGTAAAGATCTTGTTAAACCTGCCTCATTCTAGCAATGTCTTGCATAGCAGTAAGGTCTTAAAATATAGGATGGGAAATCAGTTACACAACCTGACTGTAACCAGATGTGGAAACTTCAGCAAATGTGGCCATAACCTGCTGTATAGAAACCAAGTCTTTTCTGCAAACTGTACCTCTTCTGTTATCAGCGATGCCTGTGTTTCATATCAATCAAAAAGTGGCCATCAGCTGCTTTAGATGAGATTCCTAGTCTTTTTTATGGATAACCTGCATCATCTAAATGTCTGGCAGTATACTGAGGCGGAAGACAGAAGACAATCCATTTATTTCCTTAAGGGTACAAGTTACTGCCTGTGCAATGAAGGACATCCTTTTGAAATGGAAGAGGTCGATCAGTAAAGTGAAGACTATCTCCTCTCAAGATCTGGCTGAGCTGTAAATGAACAATATCCTTTACTGTAATGTTTTTTCAGTCTTGCCAAGCAAAAATGAGACTTGAGGCTCTGGATTTTGGTTATGGTGTTCCTCTTTGAAGGCAACCCTTCGTCCCAGTTGTGGTTAGGACAGGTTTCTCCTGATTTCCACAGTTACACAGAGGTTGAGAATTGCTGTAGCCTTTCCTTCTATTTGTTGTGGTCCACAGCCCTAGTCTAAATGCTGAAGATTCTCCAATATTGCGAAAGGAGAGAGAGGTATTGGTACCTAACTGTTCGTATTGGTAACTGTTCACGATGCCATGGGTTTCTTCGATACCTGTTTCAGCCATTATCTAACAGGTTGAGAAGGGTTCAGGATGCTGAGATTGCAACACTTTGTAGGTAGGAAGTAGCGGAGCTGATATGATGTTCAGGCCAAACATTTTGCAGGAAGCTTTAAAGACCGATGGGCTGGTATGGTTTTGGGTTTTTTTAATATTACAAGTGTGTCCTTTCCTACTCCTTAATAAGATTACTTCTTGGGAAAAAAGATTATTGGGGAGAGGAAGAATGAGAGAATTATGTACAGCTGGTAATCTGCCAAAAGGAAGCCTTTGAACATTCTTAATAGACCACTGTTCAGGAAAAAAGTAATATTTTGGCTTTCTTTTTTTCTGCTTCGGGCAGCCTGAGCAGAGTATGTTGGGAGACGCACCAAGCACCGTATCAGGGCATGCTTTGAGACCCGTGACTACGCTGTGATCTTGTGCACTTGTGTCTCCTGTAGCATGATATAGAGGTCACTTGGTGTAATAAAATGAGTATTTAAATCTTTTCCGTCCTGTTCTTCCATATCCTATAATAAGGTATCAGATTCTGCTCAGCATGTTGTTTCTTCCTGCCATGGCCTGAAGTCTGCAGCACGATTAACATGCTGTCCCAGCAGCAGGCTAATGGGCCTTTTTGGCTTCCCTGTTTCAGTCTTGTACTCCTTAGGCCCGCGTTTTTGGTTGTATTCTCCAGCACGCTCCACTCTGAGGACTATTTTGAGGGGTTTACCTGGCTGTGAGCAGTGATTTTTCTGTGGCATGACTTTCTGGCATTTGGTACAAATAATCTGTATCTTTAAAGGCAAAACCAAGTTTTGGTGACAATGTGCTATCCCAGATGTCTAGCTCCATGCTTTCTGAATTAGTGCACCAAATAAACCCCAGCCCAGATCAACAGGATAGCTGATGAAGTCTGATCCTTGAACAGATAAACTGCAAGTAGTTTCTTCTGGTTATTGAATGCTATAGTAACTATTTGTTTCTGTTTGGTGCTGAGGGGCATCTGCAGGTTAGATAGTGAACAGGATCTCCTTGCCATGGTGCTTTTCTGAAGATTCGGTGTCTAGTTGGTTCTGCAATATGTACAATTCCCAGCCACCCTGAAAGGCAGCATTTTTATTTCTTCTTTAAAATTGGCCCTGTTAATTAAGTTTTCTTGAAGTTTTCAGCAGCTCAACTTTCTCTTGGTTTTAGGAAGAGATCTAGGATGGGCAGCGGTGGACAGCAGAACCTCTTCTTACCTCTTCACCAACATTTCTTCTTATAGCCAGGTAGGTTCTGTAAGTAGAATGAAGTCCCTCTGGCACACAGTCAGGGAAGAAAACTTGCACTCATGGCCAGCAAGAGGGAGCAGGAAGCTATGGAGCCCAGATATTGTTGGATGCGAGGGCTGAAGAGTTTTTTTGGTGTGGTAGCTATAGAGCCAGCACAAAGTAGTTCTATGCTATAGTTGGCTTTTGTGAGAAGTTCAATGCGTATCTGAGCTAGTCATTGAAAAAACCTCATCTTAAGAGATCTAGTCCTGATTTCAGTTCTAAGACTCTGTAAATGGAAGTTCTTCATTTCAAAAATTAAATTAGTCCTTATCATTGCTAGCTAGCGACAAGTTAATTTCACTGAGGAGCTCACAGTTTTGAATAAGATATTTCAGACTCCACCATAAAATCCTGCTATTTGACCAAGTTAAAATTATCAGAGATCTGTATCCTAAGCCAGAGGAAACCAGCTGTAGGGTAGAGTTAAGAAATGCTCTCAGCCAGCTGCCTTTTAAAGAGATTAAAATAACTGCAGAAGTTTTTAAAAGTGCAAGTAAGAGGAAAAAATTCACAGGAAACTACTGTGTGGTAGAGATCCAGACTTGATTACAAAACTACACCCAGCACCTTGCTGCTTGCTCCTACTGAAGAGGCAATGTTCAACATTGGTGGGCGGGGTGGAGAGGGAGACATACCGAGAAAGACAGAAATAACTTAGCAACGTGGAAGTGAAAAAAAAGTGTACGTAAGTTATAGAAACCAAGTGATGGCTCTCCTGGAATTGTTAATTGTTCAGATCTAATGGAAAGAAGCTGTTCTAGTATCCAGCCTGGGGATGGTATCCCATGAATGGAGAGCCTCTACTGTAGTCGCTGGGTTTTAACGAAAGGGGGGAAAAAATCAACCTGAAGGATAACTGTAAGTGAGCATGAAGGGGAGATGTTAACTGAGGAGAATTATGCCATACCACCCTGATGACCACTGTTGTTAAGATGAGTCTTCTCAAACAAAATCTAGCTGCAGTGCAGCATTACGTGTGATGACATTAGCTAACAACTGGAGAAGACGGGAATTAGAAATTGCATGAGGATCTGGCTAAGGGAGATAGGATAACAGGTAGTGTGAAGGGCAGGCTAACTGATGGGGTTCCTCGGGGATCTATCGTGGAGCTGATACTAGTTATCATTACTGACATTCCGCAATGAGCAGGAATGTGCTGATGGGACAAAAATAGTAGTTAGCCTCAGCCCAGAGGATGCTGGAATATTACACAGGAAGAAAAACAGGTAACCTTGAGGAGTGGACTAACAAATAAACGAGATTGTTTTAGCACTACAGTTCATTCAACTGTTGATTAGGACCTCATTTGAAAGAGTCTTCATTATACACTGTGACCGTGGAGGGCTTTGAGCCTCCGATGTGCTGCATCTTTGAAACAGAGAAATGCAACCCTAACATGGTGCTGCCATCGGGATGAAGGAGCGACGGCTGCAAAGGGGCCTGGTGCTACTTTGCTGGAAGCTGGAGTACAGTCCTGCGTGCTCATGTCCCTATGTCTTACACTGACACTGGGGCAGAGGGAGCACTGAGTTGGTCAGTGGAGTGAACCAGAAATCCCTTCCCAGCCCAGCTGGCTCAGGATAAGACATTTCCTTCATTCCCAAATTAATGTGGAAAACTCAAGCTGGTTAAGTGGGGGATAACACCCGAGGGTCTGGAACCTACATCTGTACCTACTCCTTTGACCCGATTTCCTGTCCCATAAGTTTAACTTTCATGCTGTGCATTTCTCAAGGAAATAGTTTTGTCGAGCCCACAGAGCAGAGGAGCAGATTTTCCCAGGGAGCTCATCTGAGTTCCCAGCCAGGGCTTTTTCCTGACCGAGCCAGAAGGAAGAATGAGGAGAGAAAGATGATAAAGTCTATTCACTTCAGGACAAAAAGATCATTAAATAACTTAAATATTTTGTTCCCCACCCATGGAGATTAAGCAGGATCATATAGACAAATTCCCCAAAAGGAAATCAACAGATAATAAAATCAGTAGACAATTTCCTTTTCCTTCTTTGCAAACCACAGCAAGCCAAATCGCTCAGAAGAGCCAAGACCAGAGCTGTGGGAAGTTCTTCAGGGTTCACGTGCGTACCCCATATGGAGATGTCTCCTCTGTTTAAAGTAGCAGCTTTAGGGACTCAAACCATAGAAATATTTTATTAAATATTGAAGGGGGGGGGGCGTCGGTCTTAGGAAAGCTCAGGTTGCCCTGGATGCAGTCATTAAGGAAAACATTATATAGGGCTCTACATTAATTCTTTCCAGGTAGTCCATCATCCTGGTGTTGTGCTGTAATACCCAGCTAACTTCTCAGCTGGAACCAGGCCTGCTTCCCCATCTCTGTCCCCTCCTGACAGAATTGCTGGGCAGGAGAGTGAAAACCCCACAGGCAGGTTTTGAACCATCATCTGCTTGTTGCTGCCCCTCCTCATTTTGGAAGACTGGGTGGTTCCTCAGTATAAGCCGTTTTGCTATGTGGTGTGGCAGAAGAGGCTGTTTCTCCATGAGGATCATGACGTGATTTTCTATTTTAAACTGTGCACACTCAGGTTGCCATCTCGTTGTCCTGCTCCTCTGTGCACAGGATCTCATGGCTACCAGAAATTATTTGACCCTATTCACGGCCATAAGGAACATCAGTTTACAGGGCTGACTTCCACCATAGGAAATTGAGAAGAAATCAGGCCGGGTGGTGAGGTGATGCACCAGGAGAGCGTCTCTGTGGGCAGCTGCTGGAGCGAGCAAAGCAGCAGCACCGGCTTGTGCCGTCTCTCTGCCAGCTGCAGAGATATACCTGAGCAGTATGAGGTTATGTGTTATGGAAAGAAGGGTAATCCGCAGCTCTGATCAACTTAGTCTAGTGTAATATTCCTATTTCAGGAGTATTACAACCTCTTCCCGGCTCTGTTCTGGAGTCAGCATGAGGTTTGAGCAGAACAGGCTTGAAGTCTCTAGAGTCTGTAAATGGATCTTGCCCTCAAAGTGTTTGCATCCTCTGGGTATGGAGGATGCCTAGAGCAGCTACGCTGCTAACCTGCATGTGTGGAAACTGAGACACGGCCAGCTCCAGCAGCAACAGCCCTGGAATGGGATGAATACCATCAAGTGTGTGATCTCATCCTGTTAGATGGTCAGACAGTGAAGAATAGATGGGAACTGATGTGGCTGATGCAAATCTGTTGGGGGTTTTTTTTTTTTCAGGAGCATTTTGTAAATGTTGATCTCAGATACACGTATGCTCTGATGATCCAGACTTTGTGATATCTGTTTACTTTGAATTTCACTGTCATATCCGTTGCCAGCTCTCTAGCTTCAGTGATGCATTATCCTGCTTCAAAAAACAGTGAATAAAAAGGGTGCTGTTTTTATAAGAGAGCTAATCAATTTAACTACTAGGTATAGAAAAAAGCACAGTAGCTACAACTGAATTGCTGTTTTGCTCCTTCAGTGAATAACAGACCTTCTTTGACACATCTAACGTGTCTTAATTTTTATAATAATTGGAAAGAATGTCACCTGCCCTGTTAAGAGAGGAATTATCCTGCCATTGGCCAAAACATTTTCCCTACCTCTGTGTTTGGAGCCCTCTTCTGAGGAGGTAAAATTAAGAATTCCTCACTGAAGTCAGATTAGCAGTTGCCGCATCCAGAAATACCTCTCCTACTCTAAACCAATTAGCAAAGGATAATGACTGGTTTCTTTGCATCAGGAAACCACAAATAACATAGCCTGTGATCTCTGTGTTTGAGGATGTGAGATGCTGGATTACATTTTGATCTGAATAAGGTATTTGTCTTAATTCTTTCCCTCCACACCTTGTATTTCCAGGAACAGCATGAAAAGAAATCAGAGTGCTGGTACCATTTTTGTCATCCAGGCTGAAGAAGCCAAGAAGAACCTTTGGGCCAACGACCCTAGCACTGAACCTTCAGGTGTCTATTGAAAAATTACTATTGCAAAATAATACCTCCACCTAGAATCTGACAAGTTTTAAATGAATCATTATTTTCACTATTCCGCCTCATAAGAAAAATCAAAACATCAAATTGTTCTAGCAGCTAGAATAAAGATGATGGCCTGGGTGCACATTGAAAGCAGCAAAACAGAGCGTTAGGCTCCTCCAGAAAGTCTCACACTCAACTGAAGTGGTACTAAATTGTTTAGGCTAAAACGTAAAGTTTCATAGAGCAACGGTTTCTTGAATGTTCTAAAACTTTGTGCAAATCCCATTAAATATACCGGTATGGATCAATTCTGTTAAAATCCCAAAGATTAAAAATGCAACCTCACAACTTCATCTGCTCCAAGCAGTTCTCCCTGCTGTGGGCAGTTAGAGGGGCTGCTCTTATGGTTTCCACCATTAGAGGAACCTTCCTGTCACCCTTATCTGTCCTTAGGTAACTCTGTCTTGAAATTGGGAACATTCTCGGAAACTTACAGTAGTAGCTTTTAACTCGAAGACTCTTCAATAATAACCTTTTTCTTAAACTCTATTTGCAAAATACTCTCCCTCTATCCTCGTCTCTCTCCAGGATCCACCAACAACTTCATAGCAGGAGCAGCCAGGGGTCCTGCTTGAACATTTACTGTTTAACTGAGTCACCAGGTTTTTCATGTCATGCCACCTCTGTTTTTTCTTCTCTGTAACTTAACGCCTTCCAAAAGAGCCAGGAGCAATAGATCTCCAGTGTCCTGATTGTAGATGTCGAGTCTCAAAACTATTTACAATCCAGAGTTGTTCGGTTAGAGCACATCTGTCAGAAAAACATCATCATGAGGCAGAGAATCTGTTTCCTCACTGGTAAAATATGTGCCTGGTTTCCAGTTTGAATTCAGCTTTTGTTTCTTGTGTTTTTCGCTGCTGTACTCAAGATCATGTAATATGTGGTATGTTTCCCTGAAGATCCTTTTATTTTATGAACAAGTTACCTCTCAATTTTGTTTCAGATAATCAAAACTGATTTAAATCTCTACTTACAGGCACTATTGCAACTATTTCTTTTCTGCAGTTTGTTCTTGTTCTACATGTCGCTGATTTTTAAAAAAAAAAAACTTTGGAAAATTTATATTATTCTAGTATTGGCCATGCTGCTTACAGGTTTTACAGACGTAAATGTCCACTACTTACAGCTTTTCATTATTGCTTGGAAACTGTTTAACCCTGCTGTTGCCACAGTATGATTCAATATAATACAGACATCTTTGAAATAAGCTGGTGGTTCTGAAATAGTAAGAACTGCTGCTTTTCTAAGCAGTAAATCCAGAACATGGATCAATGTTAAAGTATTCCTGTGCAGTTCGAGGCCAGTTACCTATGATACTTTTGAAGAGACAATATAGTGTATTTTTGCAACAGATGCATTTGTTTTCCTAAGCACTACAAACAGGTTTTTATTGCACCGTTTAAAACAGAGTCCAAGCAGCGATATAAGCGTAAGGAGATGAGAGAAATCATATTGACTGTAGGTAATTTGGATTCCTTGCTTGTAGTAAGTAAACTTACGCTGTGTTTACACACATGTAAGTGGACTTCTCAGCATTTCCATCATTTGCTCTGGAGCCACTTGAACCAACCTGTGGTTACGGTGCCCATGGCAGCATTTTGGCAACTTAGTTGTGATTTCAGTTCACCATCGTTGGCCTTTCAGGAAAAAGCCACTTCTCTGCCAGGTGCAGTTATTTCAGTTTTAATACAAAGGGAAAAAGAAGTTCTTTCACCAACTTTTTGGTGCAATCAAACTTCTTTCATTAATTTCTTAACAAGCCCAAATATCTTCTATGCTTTTTTTAATTGGCTTAAGAGTTTGGGGGGGGGGGGGTTGGTTTTTGTTTTGGGTTTGGGGGGGGGGGTGTTGGTTTTTGTTTTGGGTTTGGGAGGTGGTTTTGTTTGTTTTTGGGGGGGTTTTTTGGTGGGTGTGTGTTCAGATAAAAGGCAAAGTGTGCCACTAGAAACTTTTAATGCTTCTGTGTTTTTCTGAAAGTTTTACTACATCCATTTTCCTCTATAAGCACAGGGAAAGCAGTGAGTTGTTCTGCTTGGAAAATACCTCCACCTTCAGTGCTTTCTCAGAGAGAAGCGTCCTCTTTTTAATGGTCATTAAAAGTAGTTTCCTTGATGCAATACTCAGGAATGCCTTCTTCAAATTCAGTCTCTTCCTTGCCTATTCTATTGCAAGACTCTGATCATGTTAAAGACTCTGATCTGTTTAAAGACTTATTCCTGGCCTGGAAACAGCATGGCCTTGCACACAGATAGAAGATGCAACAAGACAATGTGTGAGAATGTGTTGTGAGTGGTAAATATAATGTGCCACATTTATATTTATGTGGCATGTGCATATATATATATTGATACGTGTGTGTGTGTATACATAAAAACTGTAATTTCCACCTTTGGTTGCTGAAAAACCCCTGGGCGCTTGGATATCCTCGCAGGTCACCCCTAAGGTTTTGGG
>WAAD01002447.1:12209-26212 GCA_013389945.1 Fregata magnificens
TTCTCTCCCTTGCAGGACACGTTGAAGATACTCAGGCAGGATTTCCGAGGCGGCGCTTTTTGCCCAGAAGGCTTAGCCCAGCCCCAGCCCTCGCCTCGCCGGGCGGGCTGCCGGTTTCCCTGCATTGCCATCTGCTGGGGGCTGCGCCCGGAGGCGGCCCCGCCGCCCGGCCAGGGGCATGGGGGGGCTGGGGGCTGCCCCCCGCCGCCCGGCCCTCCCTCAGGGAGCCCTGCCTCCGCCCGCCCGCCTGCCGGTGGCTCCAAACCCGGCAGAAAGGCCGTGGGCTTCTCACGTCGGGGAAGGAGGAGGTAATTTGTGCGAATAATTCGGTAGGCAGGCTTGTGCTGAAGGGCGGGGGAGGCCGGAGCTTCCTAAAGGTCACTTCCAGCCTTACCTGAAAATGTGACGTGCTTTATACGTCCCATGGCTTTGTGAGCTTAAATAATCTGTTACATCGGTTTTATCCTAAAAAGAGATACAACTTCAGATTTTTTTTTTTTAGATTAAATAAATAAAATAATTTCTAAATAAACTTAGACATTTTTTTCCCTAAACGATCAGGAAGCTGTGGCTGTCGGTGGCTGTGCCTCTTTTGCGGCCACGGAGGAACATGGTGACAAAGGCAATGACAGAGTATTTTCTGTCATTTAAGATGAGAGGAGGCTGTCACAGTTACCCAGCCCAAACCGCCACTGGCAGTGCAGTTTCCTCTACTGTCCCTGCAAATATATCTTGTCCATTTGAAATTAGTGAGTGCCAGTTCTGTGTTTAGACTTAAAAAAACAAACAAACAAAAAAAAAAACCAACCACATTTTCTAGAATTCAAGTTACATGACCTGGAGCAGAACTGGATGTTCAGAGCTCTGCAAGCCCGTGCCAGAGGCTGTTGAAGGATTCGCTCCAGAGCAGACTCGTGCACATCCGCAGATGACAGATTCACACATATTCTGCTGGAAAAAAGTCTCACCCTGGCTATGTTTTACTGATGTATCAATAACTGACCCATTTTTTATGGAGGAAGTTATTAGGGGAGCAAAAAGATTGGTCTTTCAGCGACTGTCCCTCTTGGAGAAGTTGACCTTTATGCCACTCTTAATAGGAAGTCAAGAAAACTTTGTGTATAGTTTACTGAAGCATATTCACCACCACTGCTTTTTCAGTATTTCCTATAAATTTTACTGTAACAACTTGTGCAAAGAGAAAAAGTAGCAATGATTCACTTAAGAGGCCTTTTAGCACTTGCATTAAACAAGCTGAAACACAGAATACGGGTGACTGCGTGAGTAACGCCACTGAGCTCGCGCTGGGGCAGGGACGTGTTGCTGGAGGTGCTGCGGCTCAGGGGATGGAGTCAGCGCCCCAAATTCTGCACTCAGCTTTTCTGGGAGGCTATCGCACCGTCTTCTTAAAATCAACTTATTCTTCATATGTGTTGACTGTATCTACAAGTCTTGTTCCTCGCTGTATTGAGGTTCAACTGCCTAAAAGTTTGTGAAACATTTTGGGACTCTTAGTAGCGCACAATATAAAAGAATAGCTGTATGTTGGTCAGTGGGACTGTCATGATGCGCTTGCTGCAGAAACTGAGGGCACGCAAAGGGGGGTCCTAATACATGAAACATGAATAAATATTTTCCCATTCTGCTCCCGCTTACATATTGAGCCAGAGAGGTGCAAAACACCTCCTTAAAAGCATAAATAAATTAATGGCTCCAGACAGTTCACAAGACTTGCTACCTTCTTCTTTTCAAGACACTTCCTTCTTCCTTTTAGGTATACTTCAATATTTCCTTCTCTCTCAAACTGTGGTCTTTGCACTCTATTTTTGTCCCAGCAACCTCGTAATCTCAAACCAGGGACTTTCCTTCTGCCTGCAAAAGCTGACCTGTATAAACAGTCTCTTCATAAAGACAAAGCTTTCTTTTATCGTAACAGTAAAAGAAATTCCCTAGAAAATCTTGTTTTGATCAATGTGGCTTTCCTGGTCGCTGCTCATAAAAGACGATGGAAATATCAAAAAGATCTGAAGGCTGAGAGCGTGCTCGTTGGGGCACTCTCCTGGTTCTGAGGGAATACAGTGGATTTTGACGGATGTCTGAGGACGCGGTCCTGTGAATGAGTGAGTGCAACATCACTGTGGGTTCAAGCTACCTGGTGCACGAACAGGACAGAGAAGTCTGCAATGGCAAACCACTGATCGGACGGCGTTTGTGCAATGGTGTGCAATGGCTGTGTGACACATGCAGACCCATCGTGTGTCCGATAGCTGTGACAACAGTTTCACATCAGGAATGGACTTCATCACTCCCATTTTAACTGGAGGCAATGCTACAGCTTTTGGCAGCTTCAGAGCAGTTCTCTCCTTTTCCACATCCTTGGGAAAAGAAAAAAATAGCAATTCCTTTGGGTATCTGAAGCCACAGCTCTGTGCAGTCTCTCCTTTGGAGAAACCAGCTCGAGCGACCGCAGTTCTATTACAGGCTGTGGCTTTCCACGGACGGGACAGCTCAGGCGTCAGGCAGAAAGAGGTTCAAAAACATACCATCAATGAGTCAATGTGACACCCAAACCAGTCTCTTTAAGTTGTTTAAGAAACTTCTGCTAACATTGTATGTTTTAAAGCAGTCCTATTTGCATACGCATGGAAGTGGCATTTCTGTTGCTGTATGATTTAGCATCAGAGGGTCTTCAAGCAGAATTTGGGCTGGATTTCCTCTTATTGGAAGCTTGGGGTTCTTCTCTTCCTCTGCACTCTCCTTTTCTACATGTTAAGAAGCTTCAAGCTCCTCCTTTTCTGAACCACCTGATCCGAGTCCTGCCTTAAAGGCTGATATCCCCCAGACCCCCAAAGACACCTGCTTGCAGTGCAATGGGATGTGCCTTGGTCTTCTTTGGATGCATTCATGTAGAAATATTAGCTTGTGATGTGGACATATATTGTCTAACACAGAAAAATGCTGATTAGGTTCAAGTTAGAGTCTGCATAGATCTTTTCATGAAGGAAAAAGCAATTTACTCTCGTTGATACCAGTCAAGTGTGTCAATGCTGGTGTGCAGTTTCAGGAAACGCTATAGGATCATTTTAAAAAATTATTCTAGACATGAATATAAGCTACTTGTAGGAAGGTGCTCCTTGATTTGTAATGGTTCTCCTACAGCTATTCCTGCTCCATCCAACTAACAAATGGCTATTTAATTAGTGATCTAGACCATACAGAGCAGGTTCATTCATCTCCTCCTATGACAGAATTATAAAACATTACAATAGGCTGAAGTGTTGTCACAGTCAATATTTCATGTAATTAGAGGAGGTCGCCAAGGATCTTTGGCCTTGCATTATTGATGGTTTAATGAATAGACTATTTGTCCTTTGAGAACACCTGTTTAAATATAGTCCCTACCTCTTATGAGGTAGTTCAGAGCTTTCAAATAACTGTCGTCCTTTTGCTCGAATCAAACCAGTGGTTAAGCATCTATTCATCTCACGTGGAAGGTCAGTATTTTCTTTGCAACCCAACTGGCACAAACACTGTGACAATTTAATTTCCATGTTTATCGTGTTTCTGCATCTTCAGGCCTGAAACTAAAGTTATTTTAACTCCAAATTATTTGTAGGGAAGCTTTTTTGCTCAAGTTCCATTTTGGCAGGAAAATAAACGTTCCTTTTTAATTTCATATCATTAAGCTGAATACAGCTATCTCAAAAGTTCAGTGGGGTTTCTTTCTGCCTGACGTGCTCTTCTGTTGCAAAGCTGGAAAACAATCCCAGGCAAAGAATCATCTAGTAAAACGGTGGATTTGTCTCCCACATAGATTTTTCTTTTATAAAAAGACTACAACAGAAAATTTAGTATTACACAAAAGTCTGAATCAATCCTTCCTAGAGCCATCAGTCTGACCTTTTAAATTTGTGATGGAACAAATGGCTCTTCTTTAATGTAAGAACCCCCAGACCCAAATAATTGGTGTCAATGGACAAAATTCTGGGGTTTTCTGTGCCTGTGTATTTGGCCAAAGATACTGTGCCAGCTGGAGATGACCTCTGGATGGACCAACTGGTCATGCCTGGAGATATCCCACTCCCATTGCAAATGCCTCTTGCCAATGAGGATAGCGTTGGGTATCCTGGAGAGGTGGTGGACAGGACAGTACTCCTGGAAGAGTCTCTGCTCCTGCAAGGTATCACTCACTTTGGAGAACAACGTGCAAAACGTAACTGCGTTGCTCTTGCTGATCTCTCAGCACAGAGGTAAGAAATGCAACTTCTTGAATCAACAACCTGTCACGATCCACGACACGAAGCAGTAGACTCAGGCTTTGCTGAAACCAGGTGTAAACTGAGAGTGACCCTCAACCTTGAGGCTCTGAAGGGGTAGCAGGTGGTGTTCAGTTCTGCCTCTGCACTCCACAGTGTCCTGCGTTCTCCTGCGCTGAACAGCCCGGAACAGTCGTGTCAGGGGAAAATCAATGCAGGTGGAGAGTGGTTGTGACTTTTGCAGCTAAATGAATTCTTCAGTGTTCTGGCTCTCTTCAGCCTTTTATCAGGTTGGTCCAGATGAAGGAAGTACAGAAATATTTGAATGGTGGATATTTACCGTGTTCATTAAAAAGGAGAAGGGGAAAGAAACTCAGCAACTTGAGCAAACACAATTTTATGTAATTGTCTTTGATTAAAAAAAAAAAAAAAAGAAAAATTAAATAGCTTAGCTCTCGCTAGGGTCTGCCTAAGGGACTACCATGAATGAGTTACACAACTCAGCATTCATTCATCAACTGATTCTTTGCAAAACCATATGGCTCCTTGCAGGGATTTCTTTAAACATTATGCATGGATATGAAATTGGTGCCTTTGTAGATGTTCAGTATGTTGCTTGAGGCTCATTTTGAAATACGGTTTCTAGATAGTATAGCAATGCTAATTTTGCGAGCAGTAACCTAATAGAAAGCAGTTGTTCAGGCACTTTCAATCAAATTAAGAAGAGAAATAGAAAAATAAGAAATATTGAAAGAGTAAACTGATCTAAACTTTAAAGATGAGCTGTGCCATTCTGTGTGGCTTTCACATGGAAATCCATTTCACTTGACAGAAGGCAATGAGGAAAGGAGAAACATTACTAAAAAGTAAGATGTCATTGGTTTCACGTATCGAATCAGAAGTAACAGAACCACTGCAAAATGTGTATATTCATTAGCTGCAGTAAATATTTTTGAAAATATGAGTCCATTGCTTGTAGAAAGTGTTTCATGATGTCTTCCCTTATCACAGGAGCCGGTACAGACAGCTGCAACACCAGTTCACATACGTTACTTCCAACACATGCCTTGATTGTGAATTAATGGAAATACCATTCAAGTATCTAACAACATTTTCAGATGCAAATAGATATTTTAACTGTCTCCCTTCTTTAGGATGTTCAAAGTGGGTACCTGCAAGGGCTTGATCTTTCCCAGTGGTTAATCAGCGCTTGCAGAGATGGGGGCCTGCAGAACATTTCTAACTGAGCACCCAAAACCAAAAGCAGGTCAGGCGCTGCCAAGAGCGAATCCAGGGCGGCCTCACAATCTCCAGTAACTGAACCACGCTTGTGTGGCTGGTGCAAAGGGAGACCAGAATACAGACAAATCTTTCAACCTCTCTCCCACTATAGGTGACCCTAAGGGCAGCAGGACATGCTAGGGACATGCCCTTAGAGCACAGCCACGCGCAACGTGCTGGATGCTTTCCTGCATGTGGGAAAAGACGAAGGAGCACTTTGGTTAACCACATTACCCAACCGCAGCAGAGTATGTACCGTGCTTTAAGGATGGGGCCCAGACAGGTAACACCCCCTCGCTATGCTCAGTACCTTGGCTTCTCTTGTTGCTGTGATCCTTCATCAACTTCTCTCTCCATACGCTGAGGGGTTACCTATAATGTTTGTCAAGCGTTCTGAGGTTCTCAGGTAGAAGGTATCATATAAACACAGTTATGCTCTAATACTCCCCTTGAAAGTCCTGACAACTGAGCTGTATTCACCATCCTGTCTCCTTCCAGGCAGAGCTCACATATATAAAAGTACCATGCATTTTGCTACAGCTACACAGTAACAATCCTCTCATCCCGGCAATATTCTAAAGGCAACATAATTTCCAGGTGCGGCAAAGTGGAGGAACTTTCCCAAAGAGGAAATCCAGCATTTACACCACAGGAAGCCGAATGTGACAACGCACTGGGAAAAAATACTGTAGTTGTGAGTAGCGAGGACTGGACTGTGCTTGCTTACTTGCTCCTTCCGCCATATCCTTGCATCTGCGACCTACAAATCCATGATAAGAAGCTCAAATTGTGTTTCACACGGTGTGAGCCCACGTACCATACATAGCCCACTCAGAGCCCACGTGAGAAGTTATTGTGAAAGACTCTGTAGACCCTCCAGGCTCTGGACAGCAGCAGCTACTCAAGAAAATTCACCTTCCAATGCAGGCGTGAGGAGGGGCTGGGTTACAGGGTGCGGTGAATGAGGGCCTGGTTTCCTGCCTTCCTCGCTTCGTTTCCCGCCTTGTATTAGCTTCTTAGAGAGAAAGGGCAGCGGGTGGGGCGAGGAAGAGGGCGGCCGAAGGTTTGCCCTCCCTCACAGCTCTGAGGAAGCCCCGCCGTAAGGCGTGAAGGCCGGAGGGCTCCGCTCCCCACGCCTGACCTGTCACCACCTTCACCCCGGGGGTCTCCGAGGGGCAGCGCCTCGCGCACCTGCCCTCGCCTCAGCGCCCCGCCGCAGCACCCAGCTCTCGGCACCTCTGCCCCCTCCCCAGCCCCGCAGCCTGCCCTCCAGGCCAGGCCGTGGCTTCGTTTTTCCCCAAAACCGCCTTTTTGAGCGATTCTTTGGAAATAGCCTAAGCATGTTTGTCAGCACAGGCCACTGCGTGGTGGGCGGCTGTCGTTCCCCGCCGGGCTCGGGGGCCTCCTGCAGGCCGCTCGCCTTCCCGGGCTGGCGCAGCCCTGCAAGCGGGCTCAGCCCCTGCGCCCCCTGCGGACAACAAGGGGTTAACACCCCCCCCTAAAGCGAGGCGCGGTCCCTTTAAGGCCTTCCCCGCCTTCCTCTAGTCGCGCTTCCGGCTGGTGTGACGTCACGTGGACATCACGGCGCGGAAGCGGGGCGGGGCGCGCTTAAAGAGACCGCTGCGGCGGAGGTGGGGCGGTGGTAGGCGCCGGGGGAGGNCGCCTTCCCGGGCTGGCGCAGCCCTGCAAGCGGGCTCAGCCCCTGCGCCCCCTGCGGACAACAAGGGGTTAACACCCCCCCCTAAAGCGAGGCGCGGTCCCTTTAAGGCCTTCCCCGCCTTCCTCTAGTCGCGCTTCCGGCTGGTGTGACGTCACGTGGACATCACGGCGCGGAAGCGGGGCGGGGCGCGCTTAAAGAGACCGCTGCGGCGGAGGTGGGGCGGTGGTAGGCGCCGGGGGAGGGGGGAGAGGGGAAGGTACNNNNCCTGCTGTCTGAGCCGGGCACGGCTTGCTGCCGGCACGGAGGCTGCTGGTTTAAAATAAATTTTAAAAAAAGTTGTGGTTTTGTGTGCTAAGCCTCTTTTTAAATAACTCCCCCTCCTCTTTTTTATTTATTTCTCCTTTCTCAGGTCTTCAGAGGAACACATCAGCCATGCCTATCACCTGCTGATGACGCGGCTCAACGAGGAGCACGCCGAGATGCGCTTCTCGGCCTTCCAGATCGTGCAGGAGTTGTTCACCCGCTCCCATCAATTCCGGACCCTAATTGTTTCTGACTTCCAGGAGTTCTTGGAGCTCACGGTGGGGATAGACCATGAGCAGCCGCTTCCCCCACCCAAAGAGGTGGCACAGAAACTGAGGAAAGCAGCCGTTAAGTCAGTGCGAGACTGGCATGAGAAATATGGAGAGGCCTACAAGAAGCTTTCTCTGGGATACCACTTCTTAAAGCAGAATAAGAAGGTAATCCGGATTCTTACTTCGGTGGGTGGTTTTGGGTGATGATCGCTAGGAGACGTTTAAAGCGAGGAAACCATTAAATATAAAAGAAAAGCCGTTGGAAATGACATTGTCTCTAGGGGACATCCTGTTGAGCATGGTCTTTGAAAAGCAACCCCCAGACTTTTTGTTCATCTTACAGTATTGTAAAGTTTTAAAAACCCCAGGCTTGTACTCAGAGCTGGGCTCAAGTAGCCTTTTCTCAGGGTGCAAAAAGTATTGCTCACCTATAGGCTTTCACCCACTGATTCCTACCTGAAGCCCCGAAGCCTAGCCTTTTTAGAAGGGAAATAATGGTTACACCTTAAACTGAGGATAATCAGCTAGTAGGTTTTTCTGTGCAAGTTTAAGCTAGCCTGATTTCTGTACTGAGCTGTCTGGTTCTAGCATCCTTTCCCTGTAGGACAATGACAGTAAGCGTAGGTGCTAGCCCCCCTCAGCTGCAGTGTTACTGTGCGTCATACAAGAAGTTTTATTAAAGAGGAATTTCTGATATGTAAACACTTGCGTTAGCTCTCCCTGCTAGGCTTCAAGTTAATACGTTTTGAATATTATTCTCCTTTAGCATTTCTTTTGAGGTGCAAACAATGAAACTGGGAGCACTATTCTAGCACTCGTACTATGTGCAATGATAATATCAGGCTTTCAATAAATATATCGATTCTCTTTCTCTTCAGAAAGACAGATGTTTGGTGTTCCAAACAGTAGATCAAAACTTTTGTGATACACAATGTATTTCTGTTGTTCTGGTTCCATACTAAGCTAATAGTGTACCCTACTTGGTTTATTTATTGTACTGCGTTCTTTTTCTATGCAATTTTTGGCATCTGCTCACAAAAGGTGATTGTCTCTGAATCCTCCCTTATTGTCTTGTTTAATAAAGAGGAAAAAAAAATAAATGAAAGTGACAAGGAGAAATGCAAGACTGAGGCAGGGGAGCTTTAACACAAAATACAGATTTAGCAGATTGAACACGCAAGTGCACAGCAAGTCTGCTGAAGTTTGGCATGTTTGTCTGCGCTCCTGTCGTTAATGGCTGCTCCCCAGTTACGACTGGGTGATCACCCTGTGTATTTGTGATACTAAGCTACCCAGCAAGGTTGGCTGTACTGTTTTCTAGAGCAGCTGAATTTAAGTACTTCTAGAAACACGAGTACTAATAGAAACAATCTTATGTAGCTTGATAACTCTTGTACTTGAAGAGTTGAGATGAGCCAACTGACTTAACTGACCTTTTGCCAGCTTAATACTTGAAGTGTGAGAAGCAACCAAAAGATTTGAGGGGGCATTTGTACTTTCTAGAAGTAAAGTACATCTGCTGTTCTGTATTACAGGTTTGGGACAGTAGTATAGGGCAACTTGAGAGGAGTGTTAGCTGTGTCTGTGGTTGTTGATTGGGTTTTTTATTATCATCACCAAAATCACCTTATATTGGTCAGCAGATGGACAACTGCTGCCCTTTTAGGGTGTAAACCTAGAGAGCTACCCACTGTTTAGTAGGTCCATATTAGTATGTGCCTATATAAATGTTTGACTTCAAATAATATTTCAGTATATCTGAAAATAATTTTTTTCAAACTCCTATCTCAAGGTTTAAAATAAGAAGAATGGGGGGGGAAATTTCAAGTATCTCTGAATGTTTGCATATTTAGGCAACTGAGTCATATTATAGTATCTTTGCATTTGAGGAATGCATGCATGGAATTATAGAGTGAGCTGCAGTTATGGAGCGGACAGGATTTTAAGCAGCTCAATGTAGAGTATCTTACTGCTGTACTTCAATATTTTCCCAAAAGTTGCAGTAGTTGTCTAGGCCCACTGCTCACACCCTTTAAATCAAGAACAATTGTTTGCAACCCATCATGTCCAGTTCCATAATTGCAGACCAATGGTAAAAAGCTTCATGTAGCCAGTACCAATATAGAGGGAGAACAACAACTCTGATCTCAGCTCATATCACCTAGATGAGGTTAAATATTTTCTGACCAAGTTTCTGAGTTAGTGCTGACCCCAGGTAGCAAGTCAGCCCACGTGCACATCTGTAACTCAGGCCCTGAGTTATTCTGACCCTGTGAGGCTTCTGTAAAAGGCCGGTGTGCCCTGTTTTGGGCAACTCGAAGCTTTGTGTGTGCTGTGGACTTGGTTGGTGATAGGTATCTAGTATGTGAGGTGCACTCTCGTTATCAATGGTAAACCGTGATGATTTGCCTAGATTTGCCAAGTGCTAAAGTATGAAACAACACAGCAGAGCAGCGAGTGGCTGGTTCTTTTGGGACAGAGAAGGGGAAAGAATGGGCAAATGACTCTACTGTAGATATTGTGGTATGAGGCAGAAGTTGTGATTTAGGAAGCCCTCGATACCTCTGGTTTTTTGGGCAAGTCCAATCTGACCGCCTAGAAATGGTAACCATAGTCCCTGGGTTCTGCATCTTTGTTCCATTTTTGAGGGTGATGTTGCTCTTTGGGAGGATCTCTTTCTCCTGCTACTGTGTGGAGAGCTATGTGAACTTGGTAGAAAAATCAGATCCTGAAAACCAAGAAGCTCACCGTGCTGATCCACGTGCTGCTATAGGTTGTGAAACTAGCTCTTTTCCCTACCTTTCCTCTACCCCCCCATTCCCCAGTAAAAAAAGAGCTTGGTAAGTGTGCCTCTCTTCCTAAACCAATGGAGACTCTCCATGCCAGTTTCTGTGAAGGCTGAAGCAAGCTGCTCCTAGAGGCTTTTATATAAAAACCATTTGTCTTTAAAGTGTTTGCATAAATAATACTTGTAAAAACCTTAAGGCCTATTGCACACTGTAGGGATTATTCAGCGGTAGGAACATTTATATGGCAAGACACTTGAGCACATGGTTCAGCCCAAGTTCAGGCATTTGGTTTTTAACTTCCATAGTGGTTAATGGAGTTACCTACTTGCTTAATGCTGAACAAATATGAAAAAGTTTCTGTAATTTTGAGATGAGAGGCCAACAAAATTCTTGATTGTGCAAAATATGCCAACTTCAGTTGTAGGATGTACTAGTTGGTTTGCTTGACCCATGGCTAGTAAGTCTGTGTACATATTACAGGAGAGATCTTCTGGGACTAGACAGAAAGTGAGACTTATTTGTCCTGTGTAGAGTGATCTCAATGTTGTCTGGACCTGTACCTCATAAGTGAGATTCAACTTCACTGTTTTACTCTTGTGGAACTCCAAAATGTTGGTGTAGGATGTCAGTATCTGGGAACCATTACTGTATGTTAACAAGCTTTATCATCTAGCAGTGGCAATAACGACAAACATTCAGTGGGTGCTTGTAATATAGACATAGCACCAGAGAGTCTGCGGGGCTTGCTCAGCACTCAACGTAATCTGTATTGAAGTTAATGAAAGTTGTGTGGTAGCAACCAAAAGGAAATACTGTGTTTTTCTTTTTCAAAGGGGTTTCCTTATGCAATAACACAATCAAGACTCCTTTCCTTAAAACAGAAGTGAAAAATATTTGCGTTTTCCAGCCCTTCTAAGAACAAACTAAAAAAAAAAACCCATTGTAAATATTTTAAGAAACAGCACTTTGAATCACTTAGATTTATATTTTAGTCATAAGAAAGTAAAGTGAGACTGAATGATAACCTTTCCCTCAATGCCCAAATCCAAAAAATCTGATTGTAAAATCCAAAACTTGGTCTCTTTAAAAGAATTTGAATGTCTTCTCTTCTACTGTCCTTGCTTACGAAGTTCTTCAGTAAGTGATATGTATACTTGTGGTAACAGTGCTTACAAATTTTCCTAAATTTCCTTTACTAATAGTGGACCTAGTGTGATGTTTTCATGTAATTTGAATACTTACCCTGTGTAGTCTCTTCCTGCCCATTCCCCCTAACCCCATGTCTCCAGTGCTGTGACAGAGGTCTCCCAAAGCCTAGTTTATTCCCACAATTTAGATGCAGGAATCTAAGCGTTTTGTTTTTCTACCTTATGATTCCTTTCTGAAAGCCATTGATTCTCAGCAGTCCCTTATTAGTAGAAGTAAAAACTCTGTTCAGAATTACTGTAGTTATTGATTGTAGAAGGAGAAGAGATAAAAGGAAGTACTGCTGAGCTTCTGGCTGATCACTGATGTTAGAGGATTTTTCACCACAGATAAGGATCTTAGGAAATGGATTTTCTATATATTTCTTACAAGGAACGTTACACTTTTTTCTTCATTTCCTCCTCAGGTGGATTTTCAAGATGTGCATGCCAGAACTGTGGCTGAAAGGAGGAGGGAAGAGGAGAGGCAAAAACGATTGGATAACATTTACAAAGAAAAAGCCAAAAGAGCTGAAAAAGAAATGGAAGGTGAGTTGCTTTGGTTCTTTTGGTGTTTTGGTTTTTTTGTTCGTTTTTAAAGCAACCTTTTTTAAGGTTATGCAAAACAGATTCTAAGAGAATAGCTATCTAATTAATAGCTGACCACAGAGGGCGGGAACAGTACGTTTGTTAGAGCTTGAGCCTCTGTCTCTCTCACCTAAAGAATATCAGGGGAAGCCAGTGACAGTCCTGTGAGCTCAGGTAGTATAAAGAGATTTGGGAAAAAAAAAAAGTTAGCAAGGTCTGGTCTCTAATTCAGTAAAGTATGAGTATGAATGCATAACCTCAAGCAAGCGTATCATGAGACTTTTTGGAGCTAGTGGCTTAATTTCTATGTCTATGACTAGGCACAGACTTCTCAATACCTTGTTGGCTGATGACCTTAATTATATTGTATATACAGTCGTCATGTTCCAGAAGTATAGGCAGTGGTCAGCACAGGAATCCTGGATGCAGTGTAGGTTATCTATGAAAAGTATCATACTGCTGCTAAAAATGTGTCTAACTGGGGGCTGAATCTCTAAGCAACATGTACATAGCAAACATTTCTGTAATATGAAAGAAGAACAGAGATAGTAAGTATATTATGTTGCAGTTACAAAGGATTATTTACTTAAATTACTTTGGTAGATGCAATGCATGCATTTGTGTCTGCGTTTATTCTGCATGCTAGAAATGTTTTCATGCGTGAGAGTGGAATTTTAAAGAGATTTAACCTTCTTAAAGTCACTTTTCTTGGTAGCATCTTTTTGAGCAGTAGCATATACTCATGGCTACACCTACAAGCAACTATAACATTCATGGCTGTAGAATGAATACCTACAAACATCACTAAGAATATCCTCATTGAACCTTGTTCTCCTTCAGATTCTATGAACTATTTGTCATCTTTGCATAGTGAAATTTTAGAGAGGACAGGGAAAGGAGGAACACTGATTCTAAACTCCTTGCTCAGGAAATTCTAGATTTCGTGCTTAAGAAAAGCATTGCCACTTTTATAAGGACAGTTTCTGCAGCGGAGAGAGATCTGTACGGATAAATTATCACTGATTACTGGATAAATGGATTACCCCTTTGGCAGTCATATTTATTTTGTAAGTCTGTGTCTGCTCTGAAGACATTAGCATTTTATAGTGTTTAACAATGTTCTAAACCAATTGTCTCTTGACAGAAATGTCCCAGGAGGTTGCTGACACACTGACAGAGATGGAAAACTGTTTCCGGCTTCTGATGCCAGATCCTTTCGACTTCACTGTGAATGACATGGAACTAGAACCCAATAAACAAGTGACAGCTAATGAGGACAGACCTGCATCCCCCTTGCCCTCCCGCATGGAAGTTAATCAGTCCTATTTTGGATGCATGGATGATGAACAGCCATGCTGCAGCAAGGACGTTCTTTCTGTTTCTCAGTGTGTTGGAACTGATAAAAACAAAGAGTTAGATGAGAAACAGGAGAAGCCTGAGCAAAAAGAATTAGGTGGAGGCACATGCTCAGAAGTTCAATCTGGTGTCCCTGCTCTCAGTGATGATGATTACCAGACTTTTGTTAGGAACCATGGGCTTATTTCACATAAGTATACTCTAGACCTTGAAATCTCCACAGGTACCTGGAAAAAATTTTCACATTCAGTCTTTGTCTGAAGTGCTTTTTAGTTGGGGGTTGTTTTTTTTTTTTTTTTTCTATGACTTAAATG
>WAAD01002452.1:0-15299 GCA_013389945.1 Fregata magnificens
CCGGCCCCGCTGCGAGCGGCTGGGGAGGCATCGGGGCCGGGACCCGCTCTGCACTCCTCCGGGCACGGCAACGGTGGTGATGGCAACGGTGGGGACAGACCCCGTGTACCCCCACGATCGCCGTCTCCTGGGGTTCGCTCCCTGCAAAGCCGCTGCCCTGCGACAAGGTGGGACGGCGGCAACGGCCGGGGGGACACGGCGGGTGACCCCGTAGCCCCGATGTCCCCGGGCAGGCGGACCTGGGGTGTTTGGGGAAGGATGGATGGATGGGGGTCCCAGCAGCTCCCGCTTTGTTCCCGCTTCGCCTCCACCCGGCAGTTGCTTGGCAACTCCATCCGTGCGGCCTTGGGAAAGCGGCAAAACGCGTCCCCACATTCCCGTCCCCAGCTGCACGGGGCACCGGTGGGATGGCACGGCACGACACAGCACAGCCCTCCTCCGCCCCGCGGCACCTCCAACCGCCCTGCCAGGCCCCAGCGCTCAGACCCCCCCACATCCCACCCGAGACCCCGAAACACTCCCACCCAGCAGAGTTCCTCTGTCCCCTCTGCCCTGGGGCAGCCGGACGAGGGTGCTCGGCCCCGGGTGCGAGCGGCGCTCGCTGGCCGGGCTGTGGCCGCATGGAGAGGGGCCGCTGCGGACAGCGGAGGCTGGAGGGGAAACTGAGGCACGGAGAGGCAGTAGGAGCCGGTGGCGGCGGGGCTGCAGCCGGGCCACGCGGGCAGGAGGGACCCGGAGCATCGTGCAGTGCCGAGGGCTGTGCTCGCCGCTGGGAAACATGCCCCAGATCCGGGCCCATCGGCTCAGCCCAGCTCCTCTCCCCTGGCTCAGCACGGACGGGGGCACTGCTGGCGCAGAGCGAGCTATTAGCTTAATTAATTTGCTGTTATATCTCCTAACGAGCTGGGATCTGGAGCAGGCGCTTCCCTCCCAAAGCCTGCGCCTCCATTTGCAGCCGCGTTGCGTTCCCCCGCCCCGGCAGCCGAGCGGGGGGGTGCAAAGCCTCCAGGCACTGCTCAAAACAGACCTTGTGTAGGAGGGAAAAATTACACCGAGGGAAAAATCCCTCCCCGAGCCAGCGCCTTAACCCACTTCCCGGCTGCAGTGCTGGGAGAGGGTATCTCGGCATTCGGGGAAGGGGAGAGCCCCTGGTCAAGGGGCTTCTCATCTGGCAGCTTCTCCGCTGCGATGGCCGGAGCTGGCCCCTGGACCAGGCTCAGCCCTGAGCCCACTGCCAGGGAGGGAAACTGAGGCAGGGGCAGCACAGCAGTGGGGGCGGGAGGTCAATGGCTCCTGTCTCTGCTTGCTGGCTGGGCTCTGGGACCCCAACCCCACTGCCGGCAGCGAGGGCAGGAGCTGGGGAGAGCCGCAGGGAGCGGAGGAAAGGGGCTGGGGCAGGCCGCAAAGGCGGGGAGCCGAGGTCCCCCTGCCCTCCCAAGCCACCCTCCCACCGCAGCCTTGGCAGGCCCTGCCTGCATCCTCCCCCCTCCCCACGCTTCCCCCCAGCCGTGGCCAGCTGCGGGAAGGCAGACCCCACCGCGGTGCTCCCTCGATACCCCCGTGATCAGGGTGTACCGGGAAGGTGCGGGAGTGGGGTATGTGCCACCCACCCCACCCGTTTGCCGTGGGAAGCCGGGCCGCGGGCCAGAGGGAGGCTGTGGCGGCGGTGCCGAGGCGAAGGGAGGCAGCGCGGCACAGAAGCGCGCAGGCGGCAGCTCCCACACCACCTACACACCAGTTGTTCCTTCCCCTACGAGTGAGCGAGGCTGCGGAGAGAGGAGGGGGCTCCCTTCTGCACCGAGCCCCCGGGGCAGATCTGGGCTTGGGGACGGGCTGCAGCTGCTCCCCGGGGATGCTGGCACAGGGGCGAGGGTGGCTGGCACCGGCTGCAGAGGAGCCACTCTTCCAGTCCCACCAGGAGCTCCTGGAAAGGGGAGAGCGGCTCCCGGCGTGCGGCCAAGCTTTCTGGCAGCGTGGTGGACGGGGTGCCGGTCCCTCCTGGGGAAGCGCACGTGCACGCTGTCCCTGCAGGTCTTCAGCCCGAGGAAAGAGAGACAGAGAGCTGGCTACTTTCTAAAACGTATTCTCATCTGCGTGCTGATACAATGCTGGTTACAAACGTGCGCTCCTAAGGGACAGGAATCCAAATAAACAAAACCAAAAACCCATCACAGTGTTGTAAGGTCCAGGACTTCAGTCATGCGACCGATATGTTAACGATACATTTCAGCCTTAAGGCAGAGAAACAGTTACATTTAAAACATAAGGGATTTCTGCTTTTAAAATGTCGCTTTGACTTCTGAAAATAGATACAAAAGGTCATCGAGTTACAAACAACAAACAAAGAAGGTATTTCTGCTGGAGAGCCGGGCATGCATGAGAAGATCTCGACCAGAGAGCGGGCAGGTGGGCCGCTGGGCACCCCTCCCTTGCCGCAGATGGGGACTCGGAGGCCAAGACGCCGCTTGCTTGGAGCAGCGACGTTCCCCCTCTCGCCAAGCGGCCTGCGCCAGCAGCTGGCACTTCCCCACGCTGCCCCAGCACGTGCTCGGGGCGAGCGGCAGGAATCGGCAGCCTGCCTTGCCAAGTTTCCTAAGGCAATTTGCAAACGGCTGCGAGGACACGGCCAAGCCCAACCGTGACTGGGAGCCGGAGCCGCTCCGCCTGCCGCGGTGCCGGTGAGATGCACGCTGCAGAGAGGCGGCACAGCGCTGCGGCGCAGGCAAGCGGGTCCGGCTTGGCACGCTTGGCGCTGCGGTGCCGGTCGCCCCGGCAGATCGGCCTCCGAATCCTAATGGGGGAAACAAGGCTGCCGAGGTCCCCGGGGGAATGCTGGTTCACGTGGTGGCAGGCACAGAGCTGAAGCGCTTCCTCCTGGGGATGGGAGCCCAGGCTGGATGCGTCGGGGCGGGTTACAACACCCCCTTCCACTTCCACGGCAGCAACACCCAAGCGCTAGGAGCAAATCACTCCTCTGCTTGCCCTGTCTAGCTGGTTTGTCCGCTGGCAGGGCTGTTCCAGCAGCATTGAGGTGCCTGGATGCCCATAAACCTCCCTCTCTGCCGCTGATTTGGCAGAGGTGCAGGAGGCGGGTGGAAATCGCCCCCTGCTCTGCAAGGTGCGCTTGTGGCAGCGGGGAAGGGGGTCGCCCCGTGCTCGTGCACACGGATTCCCATCTGATGCGACCTGAGAGCTTGCACACACACAGAAACACAAGTTACCAACAGGGCTCATTCGGAAAAAGAAACGGGAGGAGCTTCTAAATTAAGTGGCAACTGCACAGCCAGCGCGTTCCTGACAGACTCCTATCGCTCAGCTGCCCTTCCTATGCTTAAACAACGGCAGAAATAAACTTGCTAATTTAAAAAGAGAATCGAAATGAAGAATTAACTTATCAGCTGTCTCCACGGGGGGCAGGGGATGTTACGTTCCAGTTAGCCAGACAAACGCACGCAAAATACCCGAAAGAAACAAATCAGCTTTACTGAAGGAGCTGGTTCATTTCTTAAATAAAAACAGAGACCACAATCAAGCCAGTCGAGTTTGACATCCTAGAGAGGGAAAAGGGCAGATGTTTAGTAAAAGAGAGAAGTTGCGAGAACTTGTGGCCAAGGACCGACTCCAGGGGTTGATTCTTCGGTGACCTCTGTGCCCCAGGGAAGGAGGGGGAAGGAGGGCAGATCAGCAGTGGCGAGATGGTTTTCGGGAGGGCACCAGTAAAACCAGAGAGGGAAGGTGCCTGGCCCTGAGCACAAGATGGTGCAGCTGACTTCATCCCGCTGCCTCACCTACGCACAGGGAAGGAGCCTTTCCCGAGAAGGAGCTTCCTCCTTGCCGAGGTGCCGAGTCTGGCGTTGGGATTCCCACGGCCGCATCCCTACGTGTTGCTCCTCTCCTTTGACTTTTCACCTTTGCTGTCCTGGTGGGGAAGAGGAAGGAGAAGCAGAGGCTTAGGCTGCCCCACCACAAACAGCGCGCGGGGGTTGCGGCACTATCGCCAGGGTCCTGCAAGCAAACACCCTCCACACCGGCATGCCACGACGCGACCACCGCCCACCCGCGCTGCCGGCTTCCTCCGTGCCCGCTCTGGGCACAACCAGCTCCCTTCAGCCAAGCTCTCCTCGTGGTTAAACATTTTTTTCCATCGCGAGGCCTTTCAAAGGGCACTTCGATCAGATGATCTCACAGTGGATTTACAAACGCTGCATGTTTCCCAGCCCTCTACCGCGCTGCACGCCGCCTCCCCGTGTACGGGGAAACAACGGGCACATGCCTGCCCGGGTCTGGGCTTGCTGCGATTCAGGCGTGCTCAGCTCCCATACGCTAAGCAAGGTATTAAAAAGGAAACCAAACACACACGTGGCACTCTGGCGTGCACACACACGCACAGCTTGTAGCACTGGAGCGAGAAAACCGTTCCCAGCGCAGAAAAACGGCTCTCATCTCTGGAAAGCCTTTAAGTCTGCTGCCTGAGTTACCTACTGCTAAGGTCTCGACATTTATTCTTCCAAAGAAGTCACTGCCTCCTAGCTTAGGACTGGATTTTTCTCTCTCTAAAGTGTTCTGTTTTCTACCCTGAGCAAATTAAAAAAAAAAAAAAAAAAAAAAGCAAGAGTCAACTTTGGACTTACTTTTTACGTGGGTTTAGTTTTAAAGTATTTAGAAACTCAAATTAACTGGAGCCCTGCTTACCACCTGCAACGAGAAGCTGAGGTTTGGGACATGTCAAAGATTAGACAGTTTAAGATTTCCCTGGAAGAACATATTTTTTGGATGGGAGAGGGAGACCGCAGCATCGTGCACACCCCAAGGGTACAGCATCACACAGGCGCAGACTCACACCGAGGGGACGGTACCTCAGGAGGCGGTGGCTTGATAGTCACAGGCTGGGACGTCCTTCGAGGTGGAGAAGGCTTGGGCTGCACTTGCTGCTGGACAGTGTTGTAGTACGTCACCCCTCCGTACACCTGGGACTGGGCCTGCGTTCCCCAGAGAGCAGAAGGGTCAATGGTTTTCGCTGTGGGGGGCGCGGAAAGCTGCATCCCCTGCGAGAGCACCACGTGTCTCAGACAGCCTTTACAGCACACAACTGGGCTGTGAAAAGATGCCACCACCTAGCACCGAAGGTGACCAGCCACAGGGGGATGGGGGCTGATTTGTGCTGTGCTCCCCAAGGCTACAAAGAACAGCAGCACTTACAACTCCCGGAGGACCCTCGCCTACCCCTGCCCCTTACCAGGGCCTCCCTCCTCTCGGCAGGGTGGGCAGGGACAGGCTGCAGCAACTCGCAGCCACGCTGGACCGAAGTTCGCAGCAGATGGGTTTCCTCTGCCCTGCAGAGTTTCCCAACTGCCACAGAACATCTGTGCTTTGCAACAGCAGCAGACAAGGCAGGTAACAGTTCCCCTTCACGCCGAGATTGCCTTCAGCTGCCCGGGGGCTCGGGATCTGCCCCAAAAGCAGGCTGATTCCCTGCCGGGGCAGCTGGGATCAGCCCAGGGCAGCAGGGAAGGTCAGAGAGGTTGCAGGGCTCGGGGAGCGTGCACATCTCTGGCCTGCCACTGCGTGTCAGCCGTGTGCCGCTTGCACGGCAGCCACGGGGAGCAGTGGGTTCGTCATCACGATGCCCACGGAGATCTGCGTCCTCGCTGCCCAGCAGCTACTGCAGACGCAGAGGTCAGACATCGAGTGGGAAAAAGCCAGCCCTGTGCTGGTCACACCAAGGACTTTCCCGGCCGGTGCCAAAGAACGGCACCAGCCAGTTTCCGGCCTCCATCTCAAAGAGAAAGGATTTCCAAAGCAATTTTGAAGGTGTCCTTGGCTTAGCACAGACCTGGAGGGGACATAATGGTTCACAGGCTCCTGGTGGGCTGTTCCCCTGTTCTGTAGGGGAAAACCTAGATTCTGAGATCCACCAATACAGGCATTTCATCCGCTAGACCCTGAATCCAAGGTAGCGGCACAGCCGACATGGGAGTAGTCCTTTTCAGTTACCCACCCCAAGCAGAGAGAGGGATGACAGTCAACACCCTCCCACCACGGAGCAGCCCAGCTGCTCCACATCCTCTCCCAGGAAGCCTCAGAGAAGATACCCACACACCACAGGATCCCATCTGCTCTCAACGGCTCCTGCTCAGGAAGGAGACGCGCAGCGCAGCTGGCTTACCTGCGTGTTGGAGTAGAGATGAGGAGGGGGCGGAGGCGGTAGTGCTCCTGGGGGGTAGGGGTAGCCAGGATTCCCAAAATTCATGACTCCAGGAGGGGAGAAGTAAGTCGGTGCAAGCAGCTGCTGCGGCGGGGGCTGGCCCGGGGGCATGGAGACTGGCGGAGGGTACAGCCCAGGGTTTGCCATGGGGGCTGGCGTCTGGTGGGGATGTAAACCTGGGAAGCGACAAAAATAAGCTGAACGCGATGTCACGTGCAAAGCCAGCACATCCTGTGGAGAGCTGGGGCTGCTGCAATGCCAGCAGGTCAGCACGGCTGTGCCTTCCCCGCTGCAGCAGGAAGGAGAAGCACTTTGCTTAAAGGCCTTTCCTGCAGCCACGAGACATCGGCTCCTGTGCCGGGGAGGGAAAAAGGGCTCCTCAGCACAGCGGACCACGGACCCCTGCCCGATGCCGGGGTCCCGATTCACCGGAACCAGACACGGCCCTGGTCAGCACATCCACTTCAGGAAACAGTTTTTGTGGGCAAGATAGAGAACGTGCCAATTCAACAGTTCTCATTTCTGCTTTTCTTTTCTGATCTACAAGCAGCAGGGACTGAAGAACCAGCCTAGCACAACAGCTGGCAGAGCCAAGCGCTCCACTGAAGGAGAAGCAACTCAGCCAGGAGGGTCTGCACAGAACCTGCAGACACCCAGCTAGAGGCTGCCAAAACACTCAGATCATCTCAGTCCTGCACTGGCTGCAAGGGCCAGAAACGTCTATTTTAATTTCCTTAAAATTTATATTGATCCAGCCTTGCTGCACTGCATGAGGGAAGCAGGTCTCTTCCACGTTGTAGAAATAGGGAAAATGGATTCCCCTAGCGACAGAGGCTGTGCAAAACCAGAGTTATCTGCTCCACGGCACAGGCTGAGCCGCCCCAGGGCACAACTGCAACGTTGGTACCAGCTGCCCCGTGCCCCGCTGGGGAGCTGGTTCCTCACCTGGATGAGGGAGGTGCATTTCTGGCTGTACGATCATCCCTTGGGGTGGCAGCGGGGCTGGGTTCTCACTATGGGTGTAGATTGGTCCCTGGAATTGTACTGCAACACACAACAGTTGGTAAGGAAAAGCTCCACTGAATTTTATTCTACTGCAGCAAGTCACACGCACGCCCCAGCCAGCTACCGTTACAACGCTCGAATGCAGTGCTGCAAGCTACATTCCCATCGGCACACGCAGTCTACCAGGCTCACAGGTGCCACGTACTCGCAACAGAAAAGCCTCCTACTCCCTTTACAAAGCAGGAGAATACTCGGGGAATTTCTTCTCCAACACTTTAAATGCTGGAGTAAATTCCTAATCTATCCTGTCTTGTTCTGTAATTCTCCCCGCTCTTAAATGTCAAAGACATTGCTCTGATTTCAAGTTAATTTTAAATCCTAGTTCTCAAGAAGAAAAGCAGTGTCCTAGAGAGCCCGTGGACAGGGAGGGGAGGCGGTAGCACTGGTTGTATTTTCAGTGGGTTTAACCACCGACCAGGGAGGCTCAGAGCAGCTTTTCAGTTACCGAACGAGATGACGCAGCGATGCTATTTACAAAGGAAAGGGAAGACAAAGCCCCCGATCTGCCTGACCCTAACAGGAGTGGAGGGACTCCTGCTCCAGCTGCTCAGGTCTGAGGACACACGGAACCTCAGGAGCGGGACGGAAACACTCACGCGGGTCGTAGTAGTGCCCTTCCATGATGCTGATGTGCATGGGGGGGGCAGGCTCCGGCACCGGTGGTCTCTGCCGCTGCGACGAGTAGCGTTTCACACGGCCCCCCTGCACCGCCTGAAAGAGTCCAAAGGCATCGGCGAGGGTCAGTGCGCGGAGCAGGAGGCCTCCCTCCAGTGAGGGAGCACCAACCCGCTCCCCTGCCAGCCCCTGCAAACCTCTATCTGGGTCATAGAGTAAAAACTATGAACACCCACAAAAGGGAAAGGCTGCGGTGTCACAGGCAGCCTCTAATTACTACAACCCAGAAACAAATAAATGCTGGCCTTCCACGCTTCTAAAAGCAAGAGTCACGCTCCACGCAACAAGCTTTACCATTTCCTCCATCCTGTTAAACTGAGGCGGTGGCCCAGTTCCCACGTGCATATGGTTAGGAATACCTGAGGAAGAAACAAACTGGTTATTATGGTTTGCATTTGTTCCCAGTAAAGAGCCACCTCACCCGCCGAGGGGGCTGCCAGGAGGCGCCCGTCATCGCTGGCCATATGAGTGCCGGCAGCCCGGGGATGTTATTGTACTACAAACAGGCACAGCTCTTGCTTTCATGACGAGAAACCCTTTCTAACGACTTCATCTCTTAGGTTACAACTTTAAATATTTCACTACAAATTAGAAGCTGTTGTGCCACCGTACAATCATCCACACTGCTCAACACCTTTTAAACCTTGCTTAAAAAAAAAAAAAAAATCCTCAGCTTGAAACCCAGGTCCTCATCTAAGCTCTGTTCCTGCGGAGACAAGGACCTCTTCAGAGTAGAAACTAGGATCCACGTGGGACCGGGTAAGCTGCAGTTCAAACTCTCCGTGGGGAGTAAGCACTTTTATCACGGGCTCCTTTTAATTCAAACAACAAGGTTACGGCGCACGTTTAAAACCACAGTGCCAAACTGATCACGATTCCAGGGGAACGAAAGTGGACAAAACAAACACTGAAAGTGCCCACGGATCACTGATATTGCAAATATACACACAGGTATACGTGCCATACGTACAGAATGACCCGATGGCTGGCTCATGTAGCCAAATGTCTCCCAGAATTAACTCCTACCTTCTCTGCTAGGAAGAAACAAAGGGACAGTAGAGTAATACGTCCTTCTTACAGACAGAAAGTGGTCTCCTACCTGCGGTCTAGAGCTGTCTCATGGTAAATTTGTTAAGATGCTTCATTTTTAAGCATGAAAAAAAAAAAAGAGCACATAATCTCAGCCGCAAATCACAGCGCTTTTGAATTCTCATTCTACTGGCATGTTTAAAGCCTGTCTACTCGCATCCACAGTCGAGACCAAGGGTCTGTTCACACAAAGATTTTACCAGTCACATCAGTGCAAGAAGACTTATGGTTTCATGACCTAAACCTCAAGAGACGCTTATGAAAGCAGCAAGTCGCTTTCTTCTCCTTGCTCCAGTTCTATTTCCCTCAGGAAGGACTGTAACTTTCCCCAGAAAAGACTCTAATTCTGCAAAGAGATAATTATACCTGAGTGACCTCTTGCATGGACGCTCAGCTAGAACTCAGTCCTGAGCTCGCACAGGGGTAACTCTGCCACATACCCCTCCCTCAGCTGTCCTGCCTCCTGCTGCGAACAGAGCAGCTTCCTCCTACCAGGCACAAATGGATTTGCCGATCCCAGGCAGGCCTTAGCTAGTGGCCACCAAATCTCAAAGCTAGGAAATAAGCCGATAAACAGAGGAGAGTTCCCTCCCGTTCCTGAGCAGGACGTTACAGGAGCCTGATTATTCATTACCCTTACCTGCCGACCGAGCACAACGCTCCTTATCTGCCGAACTCTGACTCCTGCTGCAGCAGCCGGTCTCACCATGATTCACGCTGCAGAAAGTCCCTGCTGCCTGTTCCACACACACACCTTCAGCTTCACTGAACCTTCCCCGTCCTCAACACAAAACAGGGCAGAGAGAGGGAAAGGATCCAGTTTTATGTCTTTCCTGGCCCTAATTCAATTAACCTGCACCAGAATGTTTAATTTCCCCTTTTTCTGTTCTGTTTGTCCCCTCTAACTGTCTCCACTGCACTTTCTTTAACAGCACGCCTTTCCATCACAGACCTATGCCGAGACTGGACTAAGGCAGAGACAATTCAGCTCTGACCGACTACGTGAATGCAGAATTACATTTGGCTGGGGCTGCAGTGGAAAACCCAACAGGCTGCACCCACTTACCCCGCAGCTCCCGGGGCTGTATGAACTGCGACTGCCCCGGAGTCCAGTTCTGCTCGGTGAGATTCACTTGGGTCATCTCTTGCTCCAGTCCATCCAAGCTGGATTCTACTGGCGACTCCCAGTTACTGCTCTTGGCTGGTGGGGGGGACGTCTCAGCTTGCACAGGTTTTGGAGGCACAGGAGTCAGCCCTTCCGAGGCGGGCACTTCATCTGCCAGCTTCCCCGCATCCCCAGCTTTGATTCTGGTCCTTCTTGCCCGGGAATAAGACTTCTTTTCAATTGGTCTGTCTGGCGGCGGCTGTGCAGCATCAGCAGCCGTGGCTTGGTTTTCCAAAGCAACCTCCTCCTTCACAGGGCTGCTGTGGACATGTGCCGCTTCCATCTCAGGTGACTTGTCTCTTGGTGGGGTTTGCTCTGCACGCTTTGCTCGATAGTTGCTTTCCTGTTTCGCTTGCTCGCCGTTACGAGACAGATGCTGGACGTTTGCTTCCAAAGCTCGGTAGCTTGGACGGGTCTCTTTGTAGCCCCCCATCCTTGGGTAGTTCCTAGGTGGGGGCATCCTCCCTGTACCTGCGGAGCTTCTGTTGGTGAATGTTCGCGGGGGAGCTGAAGTGCTGTCTGCGCCTTGGTGCCTTGGGGGCTTATTTGGCCTCTCGTTGGACCAGTTTGGGTCTCGCTGAGGAGGACTCCCAAACCTGAGGGAGAAAAACAGTACAAACGACTGGAAAGAAATCTCTGGGTGAGAGGTGCTGCTGTGCCAGGGAACCCCTCTCCTGCATGCAGCATGCAGAACTCCCAGGACCGAGGTCCCACCCCGGGGCCAAAGTCAACAACAGGGCTTTCCCCATTCGGGGCTTCAGATCTGTTGTTTGAAGCGCCTGGCACAAAGGCTGAGGTTTCCCTCTAGGACGAGCCAGGCTCTGGTTTGACTTTGCTGCTCACCTTGGTTTGCGCATCCTCCTCGGCTTGATGTCATCGGGATTGTGAGCTGACCTGATGTCATACCCGTAAAGCGCGATCAGCTCCTGCCTGGTCTTGGGGGCCTGCTCGTCCTCCCGGAATTTGTCATGCTCCCAGCGGCCCTCATCCTTCCACAGCTTCCGCTGACGACCCTTCGGCCTGGAACAGTTACACAGGGAGGACCGACAGGTTGTTGCAAAGCCAAGGAGATGTGGCAGCTTCAACCAGCCCCACACACAGAGACCGAGCGTTCCTAGGGCAGGGCGTGCACAGGAGACAGCATCTCTTTTTCCTCCCACTCTTCCCACCCAGCAGCTGCTGGTCTACCCACTGCTATTTCTGAAAAGCAGCAAGAAGGGTCACTGCTCATCGGCAAGAGGCTTTCCTTGTGGGTGTTTTTTTTCTTTGGCACCACGCTCAGTCTCTCCTTCAAAACAAAGAGTCAAAATGTCCTGGCAGGACACTGCAAGCAGGCAACTGAAGCACAGAAAAATCCTCCTCGCTGATGCCTTCCCGGTGCCTCACACCGAAGCAAGGAGCTGTGCTGCCAAACACTGGCCTGGGAGTTGGCCTCACCCTCCCAGAGAAGCAGACAGGTGGGGGATGATCACATACCTGACCTCCTCCTCCTGCGTCTGCCCTCGGAGGTCGTGCTCAAAGAAGAGCCCTTTGCGTGGGATGTAAGCCGGGTTCTTCCGATCCTCATCGTCGTCCAGGTGCTTGGGAACTTTTTTCCCAACTTTATTCTCAACAGGTTCAGTGCTCTCCTGTCAAAATCAGACAGCTCTTACCACTGCAGCAGTCCCTCTGCGAGAAGCAGCCCCCCTGGCCCAGAGAATGCACGTTTAACACCTACCTGCCCGTCCCCGCTTTGCCTCTCACCAGTTACAGCACCTTTGGAGTCAGGTTTCTCATCCCCTTTCTCTGCTTTTGCCGCTGACTCACAGGAATCATTACTATCCTGCTTCAGTTCCACTTTGGCACTTTCTTCCTCGCTGTAATCCTCCTCTTCTGCCTGAAAGAGCCCCAGTTACTCAAACAGGCACCTTTAGCAACAGGTCCCCCAGGAATTTCCCCACACAAGTCCCCAAATCTGGAGTTGGATCCCTGTTCCAGTTGTCAGAGACCTGACTCTTTCAAAGCAGAGGATTAGCTCTCAAGGTCGTTCCTATCCCTGTATTTTTACGGAAAAAGCAAAGACTAAACCCAACACCTCTCCCCACCAACTCCCACCGGCGACATCAGATCCAACAGGCAGGCTTTCTAGACCAGAGCTGGGACCAGCTCCCCCACAAAGCTGCAGCCTCTCACCGCTCCGAAAGGAAAGGGCTCGTGCAAGCCGGGGAGACCAGCGAACAAGGGCCCTCAGACTGTCCCTTCCTTCCCACACTGAGGGCCCGGATCCAGCCAGCGCTGTGTTTCCAAATTCCCTGGAGTTACTCAGCTGACTCACTCTGAGCACTCTGCTCGCAGGAGCGTGACCTCGCTTCACCCTCCAGGAGCCTGCAAGCCTTGCTTAGGCTGGAACTGACACTAAAAATAGCTCTGCGTGATTAACAAAAAGACTGCTCTATTTTTCTCTTTCAACACAGCGTATTTGCACATCAACTGCTCCTTTTGTTTACGTTGGGGAAACCCAGACGTGGCATTATTTTTAGGCACAGGAACAGAGTCATCCTGGCACGTCAGTGATGCAATACCCCCACTGCTCCAACAGCCCAGCGTGCACCAGCGCTGCTCTGCTTCTACGCGCGCCGAGCCTCCAGGGAGCCTCCGTGCAGGTTTCCAGGCTCGAGGAGCTGCTGCACGGTGAACACGGGGAGCTGCCCCTTAACCTCCACGTGCTGCCTCTACAGCCCACCTCGCTCCTTCCTCACTAATGGCAGAGATTAATTCACAAATTAACAGCCCCTACGAGGTTCGATTCCATCTGCCTTGTCGTTTTGTGTTTTCTCTAACTGCTGCCCCCCTCAAGACCCCCAGAACAGCCGTCTCAAGAGAAGGTTTTTCACTAATAACCTTCATTGTAATTGTTAGAAACCAGAACTTCTCTAAACTTCCTCAAGATGTTAAACTTACAGTTCTGAACCAAAAATCCACGGAAACCTACAGCCACAGGCTGCTGCCCAGGCCGCCTCCCAGGCACAGGCAGGGGGTCTCCGTGCACGCGAGGCAGGATTTTCTCAGCACAGACCCAGCGCAGAGCTGCCAGCGCTCATGGGGTGCGTTACCCCTCCAGCTGTTGTACGCAGAAGACAGGGATGCTGCCTGGGATGCTTCCAACCCAGCACTTAGTTTTTAATTTCAACTACTTAAAACGCAACAGCATGCTATGCTTCTTTCCGCACCGTTCTTGGCCGTGGCAAATCCTGCTCCCGGTATCCAATGTCTGAGGAGCCGGATGTTTTTTCCGCCATACATACTGGCCCTACGTCCACCCTGCAGCAGTGCAGGCGGCTTCTCCACAGGGCTGGGCCCAGTGCCGGCTGCCCGGCGCCGTGGACAGTATGTGAGGGAACTGCCTGGCGAGGGGGCTCACACGGGGCGAGACTGATTTCCTCTGCAGCGGCGATGACTACGCCGCGGCGCAGCTCGCTCCGAGACTCTGCACGGCCGGTGCGAAGCACGCGAGCTGGTATCTTGAGACAAAGGCAATCACTGCTGACGGGGTCAGTGGAAGAGAACAAAGGACACAAACTGGGTTTTGTGCTAAAATTATGCAAGATGCAGTCACTCGGCAGAACCCTTTAAACACCAGGACAGAGACTCCTCTTACCTCCGAGTCTTCTGCGCTTTCATAATCTGAGAGTACAGCTGCGGGGGAGAAAAAGGAGTTTGGTGTCAGGGCAGAAACAGAAACGCAGCTTCTCTCCGAGCCTAAGACGCCGCGCTGCGGGGGACCGCTGGCAAACACACACTGAACAGTCCCACCAAGGGGAAGTCAGAGGCCAGCACCAAAGCATCCGTGATGAATACCATTGCTAGCTCACGCAGGAGGAAGTAAGGGCGAGTTTGGGGCGTGTTGTCCCTGCACCCCACGTTTGCCTACTATTACGAGCTAATGTTCGGGATGACAACTGCAGGACTATTGGAAAAGGCATTTTGTCCAGTTTTTACTTTTTACACGCAGACAGAACTTGCAGTGCCAGAGAGAGTCATTACTCACCGTCTCCTTCAATGCCATCCTCGCTTTCCTGCGGAGAGGGAGAGAAAGGTGCATTAGTGGAAGGGAAGGTCAGCAGCCGGGTCCCTGCGGCATCCTACGATCCCAGACACAATTACAACAAGGTTTGGCCCCGGTCCTATCGCATCTGCCCTTGGAAGTTCAGCTTCGGTGACCGAGAAAGAAGAAACAAATTCAGGGCTCCCGGTACCTTTCTTTAAGATCCTTCTAGAGCGAGCTATGCTGGGGGAATGCAGCTCAAGAAAAAAAAGCACAAACTGTGTTAAATGCTGGGGGCCTTCGGAGGGAAAAGGGCAACACTGACAAACAAGCCAGGCTCCCCTCCCTCAATAACGGAGAGCCAGACAGCTAACTCGGGAAAGGACAAGAGGATTACTTAAAGCAGGAGCCCAGGAATAACGAACAGATGCCGAGCAGGACTGAGCTCAGGCAGACACCTGCTAGAGACTCCGGCGACAGAAAGACAACCCTGCGCCTGAGAGAAGAGGCTGGATGAAGCGGAATCAGGTCAGGAAAAGTTCCTAGTAAAAGAACAGACTGATCGAACCGTGCAGTAAAAACAACCACAGACCAAAAATAAAACCAGCCAACGCATTAACGAGATAAGACCAAACGCCAAAACAACCCAGCAAAAATACGCTGTGATTCGGGAGGAACTTGAAATAACTGGTGCTATAAACCCACGACAAGACAAAATCCCACCCAGCTGTAAACTGCCACAGGAGAATTGCCCTGCAGTGGGGGGGAAGCACCCCAAACTCCCTATAAAAGGGTTTTAACGCCCTCACTTAAAGCAAGGGGGGTTGGAGCTGATAAAGAGCGGAAGATGCCTGACCGGGCAGCAAAGCCACCTGCCTGCGGGGACCACAGGCCAGGGGACGAGACCCTGCAACAAGCAGCCACGCCCGGGGGCACAGGGGGAACCCCCTGCCTGGTGCTGGGGGGGGCCGCAGAGCCCTGCTCCCCCCCCACACACACACCCGGGGGGGTCCCCCAATTCCCCAGCCTGGTGCTCCCTCGGCCCTCCAGCCCCGCCTCGCACCCCAGCGTCCCCC
>WAAD01002453.1:502-23281 GCA_013389945.1 Fregata magnificens
CTACAGGTGGGCTCTTTGGTAAATTGAATAGTGCCCAGGTGATAAATTTGTTGCTCTCACATTTGCTAAAATACCTTTGTACCTTGACCTTCTTCTGGTAAGGTTTGTGAAAATAATATCCTGGTGCATATTTAGGCCAATTTTATTAATAAGAGAAAGAGCTTTGAGTGCTATGAGGGCTTGAAGAGGTTTTTTTTTTCTTTGTTTGCTTCAGTCTGATCTCTGTAGTCACATATTCAATGTCCACTCTCCTGTATAGTAAAGGCTGAGTGGGAAATACACAAAATATCTGAGGCTGATGTTAATGCTGCAGGAATATAACATGGGGGTTCAGCATTGCACTGTAGAAGCTTGTTGGTGCTGATGAATTACCTTGTCACAGAGATGTAGCCAATGTTATGAAATCTTACTGTGGTTTTTTTTTTTCTCATAGAGATGTCACGGTGACTGAAGGAGGATGTATGACATGCTGTGTTACAGCCTTAGGACCAGAATGTGTGTCTGCTTTCGTGCAACTGAGGGACTAAGGGGTTTCTATTACTAGCAGCTTGTCAGGGCACAAGACAATCTGTTGGTGCATTGTAGGGCTGCTCTAATCTGATTTTGAATGCAAGGCAACCCTTCTTTGTTTTCTCTAAAATTTCTGACATTTTACCAGGTGATGATCCTTATATGAAGGAAGTTGAACTGCATTTCCTACCACTCTTACGGAGTAGCACAAAACAATTTGAGATAGAGAGCTTACAAGCTTGTGACCTCAAATGATAAAGGTATTTAGATTTGGGAGTGGACTATAAGACTGAGATATTTCTGAATGTGATGCTACTGCTTTAATCTAGTGTGATTATTTCTTTCCTGTTGAGTTTAGAAGATGATCCCCGCCAAGCATCTCATGAAAAGATTGATTTCATCCTTGTGACCATTTTGTGAGATTTTGTTGAATGACAATTACTGGTTTTTTCCACTTTTTCAGAGGAGGAACTACAGTACAAGTAGTTTAAATAACCTGCCAGAGGCAAATCTGTGACAAAACAGATTGCAGCAGCTGGCTGTCCTGAGCCCAAGTGTCTAGACTGAGAGATAGTCTTTTTCCCATAACAACAGAATGCTATTGTTGAATTTCATTTTGAACTGGTGTGTGCTTTTGGAGCATTGAGTGTTGCACAGATCACAGTCTGAGCCTGATTTGTGTGAACGCTGTGTTTCAGGTGTATGAATAAGAAAAAAAGCTGGTAAGATACTCTGTTACTTAGGAAACGTGTGTGTCTTAAAAAAAAGGCAAAACTCTACAGCTTGGTTTAACTTTCAGACATACCATGCAGACCATGTGAAGCTAACATCTCTTCGTCCATCTGCACCCCGCCTTGTGATATGTGATGAGGGTAGGGTCATTGTGTGTGGTAGCATCTAGCAAGATGCATCTGCCCGTTTGCTTTGGCGTAGCTTCCAGCTCTCCTCCACAGAGGAATGGGATTGAGAAGTCAAAGATGGGGCGTTAAATGATATGAGGAACATGACTGCTGCCAGGATCACGGCAAAGGTCAGGTGACAAGGGTCTAAAACTCCCTGTAGCATGCTAAATATGAAGGCGTTCTGCTGTGTTATTTAGCTTTACAAATACAGGGACCTGTGGCTGTTGAGAGAGGGAGAATGAAAACTGGCCTTTGACTTACTGGGTTGTTGAGTTTAAAACCTACACGGCAAAGTCTTGAGAAAGCTGCAAGAAGGGTGGCAGGAGATCACAATATGGACAAGGAGCATGACCAGAAGGGGGGGTTGACTGGCAGCATCTTGTTGGAGGAGGGCACTATAGAGAGCAAAGCACCTCAGCAACTCCTTAATCTATTCAATCTGTAACAAAGTTATTTATGTTTGGGGTTTTTTTTCTGCAATAAATGCAGCAGGCAAGGCCAATAGTAATCTATATGTCAGTATGATTACCAGCAAGCAGAAATCCCTCAGAAGCTGAGACTGAATTCTTGTTCTTTCAACCATTGCCTCTGCATAAGTGTGCAGAAGATGGTAACAGAGCAGCAGATACCCTTTTTTTCCTTCCTGTGGCATTTTTCCCTATGGTTTCCCTTTTCCCTTTTCCCTATGGTTTCCCTTTTCCCTATGGTTTCCCTTTTTTCTTTCTTTTTTCTTTTTTCTTTCTGCCATCACTCAGGTGCCTGTGGATAGGAGGATAATGCCTTACCCTGCCACACACCCCCAATACAGAGCAAAGAAATGACAGGTTTAGACAGGCGTTGTTTCTCTTGGAGATATGCTCCGCTTATGCAGTGGTGTTTGTTAGCCATAAATTTTATGAGAATGTTTGTAAGCTTACAATTTTGCCTTCCTCATGGTAGGTTTCAGTACCTCACATTTCATACTGATTTGCTAGGAAAAATATTTGCAAGCAACACTGTATTTGTGCAATATTTGCACAATACATTAATCAACTGCAGGTTTCTTCTCAAATGTGGCTATGCATATGGCATGGGAACATTTAACACAGCATGCATACATACTGCCTGAATTGCTATATTTTGTGGAGGTTTTTTTGTTAAATACAGAGCATGATATGTAGTTGGAGCATCTATGATCTCTGAATTACAATGATTCTTGTACCAGGAGTACTCCCGTGTATTGTTTTGCTACGATATGCTGTTGAATATTGCAGAAAGCATAACAAATATATTTGCTGTTTCTAAAAAATTCTTATTTTATTTTAGAATAAAATTCACATGAGAAGGTTTTCTTCACATTGGCATGAGACCATATTTAAGGCACTTGGCAATTTTGCATCTAGTCATTTTCATGGAGAGTGGAAAAATAGCTTTACTTTGCATTAATGTTTTTGTTAAAAATAGGGACTGTATACCAAAGTGATTTTAAATTCAGGCAAAAAGAAATTATAAATGTTCCTAAACAATGATAGCTAAAATACAGTGCTGTATATGAGCTTTCAGTTTGATAAATACTTACTTATGAGGTCATAAATACTTGAGGTACAAAAGGTTAATGTAGTGTGAAAAGCTGTAAAACACAGCGAGCAACCTGCTAGATCATAATGATGCATTAGTGCCTTTCAGTATGAATGCTAGTGGTTATAAAATCTTTGGGTTTAATTTATTCTGTAATACAAGAATGTAAAGCCAGAGTATCTTCACTGTGCAGTTGTACTTATCTTTTTATATTTATTTCTCTTTAAAAAAAAAAAAACAAAACCAAACCTCTCATCTGCTCGTAAGTGCCCACTGACTGAAAATGATAAAAACCTCTTTTTGACTAATATAATTTCTGAAGAGCGTATGGCATAGGTGTTGCCTGTGTACTCAAAGTAAGTAATAAAATAAAGTAATACTTGGTGGTTTTTTGCCTTCTGTGGATTAATAAGTTTCATGAGATAAAGTAAGCAATAATGCATAAAGGAAACAAAAGTGGTATAAATTCTGTAAAGCAGTAATGCAATTTACCTTTGAGGAGAAAGAAATACAGTGCTAAATTCACAAAGTGAGCGTTTACTGAACGATAAAATTGACTTTATCATAATAAACTACAGTATTTCCCAGTCTTAGAAGTCTTCTGCAGTTTATAGTTGTCTCCAATATGCTGATGCAGCTAATATTTCTCATTTAATATCTACCTCTGTGAAGTGTTAATTTTCATGGTTTGGTGATCATTGCTTTTTACTGAAGCAAATTACTTTCTCTTACTCCTATATCAGAGCTTATGACAGATTAGGATAATTTTACTGTAATTAATCTTTTGAGTCAGTTCCACTCTTTTCAGTGAAGTGCCATGTCTTGGCCAGGCTAAATTGAAGCAGTTAATAAAATCTGGAATCGAATACAAAAAACTTTTATTTGCGGACTGTTGATACTTGCTTTCAGCCTTCTCTGCTCTCTGGTTACAAAAGAAGTATTTTACTTTCAATTTATTCTCTCAAAGAAGTACACCTGTATCTGGAGGATATTAAATAGTTTTGAGGAATTAACCAAGAAAAATGTCTACAGGAAAATATTTGATATAGATACATCTATCTTCTAATGCAGAAGCCTGGTTATTTTTTTATTATTATTTTTAGACGTTGAAAAGCAACACATTCTGTTCTTAGATACAATTTAAAAGTTGATAGTGTTTGGATTGTGCAAATATATCTTTAGTAGATCTCTGTAGATTATTATTTTTAGTTTAAGACCATATTTAAATTTGCAAAGAACACTGCGAGCAGTTTCTGCTCTGACAGAATTAGCACAGAATACCTGTGAGAGAATAGAAAGTGAAATACGGATCTTGTAAAAGCCTCTGAAAATAATGTATATCTTAACAAATTTTGAGATGGCTTATTTTATTTTGGGACAATTGGTCAAGCTAGAAATCCAAACAACAAAACCCCGGTAGGCCAGTATATCAAGTTATGGATATATGACTCATACTGTCAAATGCCGCTTTGTATTACAAAATACAGGATTTTGATGATAATACAAAAAAAGTATTATATATTACCAACTCATACTTGTATATTAGGTTATGAGGCTTTCTGTATCATACTTCTGGGCAGAAACTTAGTTTATTTTGTTTGTTAGGGGTTTTTTTGCTATAATATTCTCTATTCTCAGAGTCTGCATTACATTGAAGCAGCCACAGCTGTTCAGTCGTTCTTATTGACTAGCTGTATATTTCAATAGTGCCTCTTCCTTTTTTTTTTTTTTTTTTTTGAATTAAATATCCTCCTCATGCTACAGTAGTTGTGGATATTCTTAATAGAATTGCGTGGGGGAACTTAACCTTTTCTTCTTCCTTTTTATGTAAAGGAAATTTGAAAAAAATTGATGGTGTGGTTTCTAATTTAATGCATGCACCCCACAATGGCTCTTCACATGAGTAAGTCAGGTGAGACAGAACTGCTCATCTTTAGCTCACAATTCATCTTCTTTCGGCTGAAATGTTCACCTGACATTCTAACTGGGGAAGAATAAGAGTCCTGAGTATATGCGTTAATAAATATATATTCTTCATGAATTTATATAATCTCATAACTACAGTCATTAAAACATATTGGATGGTTATGCAAATAACTGAAGGAATTTCAAATCATACCTAACACTTGTGAGTCTCATTTTTTGACCTGCTTTTCTTTCTTTCGTTTTGTAAATAATAATTAAAAATGCTTGCGATACTTTTTTTCTAGCTATTGAGTGGTCAAGAGATGCACAGTGTTCTGGAGCAGATGAATTCTTTACTGCGATGGAAATGAGCAAGCCAGTAAAGGTTATAATTTACAATTTTAGTTGTAAATCCATTTCCAGAAGTCCGACAAAGAGCAATTTTGACAGTATATCCTTTAGAAGTAGAGGAAGGGGGAGGTGTTACAAAAGTAGATGGTACTAAATGTAAATGCAATTCATGCCATACTTCTGTAAGATATTCTTTTATCTTTCTCTGGATGAAGTCAGTTTAAGTATTCTCAGTTTATTATATTTCTAAATGAGTTTTACTCCCAATAGCTGTTAATTATTGCCGTAACTTCCTCTCATATTGGTGGCTAAGTTTTACTCACAAAAAGAAGATTCTTAGCTCATCCTGAATAAAGTCTGTCGTTATAGATTAAACTCCCCCTGCGATTTCCTCACATTGCTGAAGTATGGTATATACAGTGTAGGCCTGGTTGTCAAACTGAATGACCAAACCTTTTTTTTCCTTAGAAAGCGGTAAATGCAGTAAGAGTATAAAGTAGAATGAAGATGCCATACCTAGAGAAGAACAAAAAAGAACCATGAAATGGTTTCTTTTGAGTATATTTTAGATTAACAAGTGTTTTCTATAACAGCATTGAAGCTAAATGTAATTGGATGTCCCTAAATAGCTGAAGAAACTGCAAATCTGTTTGGCTGAGATTTTACACAAGTTAGGGAGACAAGCTTAGGTTTAGAAGCAGGTTTCAAAAAAATAACTGAAAGATATTTTCTTTTTTTTTGCCTTTTTCCAGTTTCAGTCCACTAACCTACATAGGTGGTTGACTTGTAAGGACTGGTGGGGCTTTCTTTTGCAGTAGAAGTTTGAAGTACAATGAAAAAAAAGGGAAAATAATTCCTTAAATTTCATGAAAGACTGGCCTTGGGACACCAGAAACTGGCATTATTCCCACAGAGGGTGGTGGCTGATAAGCTGACTGTGTGATGGACATCTGGCAATAATATTCTTTTGTTAGTTTTTCTTAAGTTATGTTCCTTTTTCCTTTCAGTTGGCAGGAAATAATAAAGCAGACTTTAGTTGTAGTTCAAGGAATCTGGTGAGCATTACAGCTTGCGGGTACTGATATGTGAAACAAAGTGTGTATAGAGAGACTTCAATTATGTTACGCAGATTCAGGATAAATGGTGGAAAGGACACCGTGATGCAGAAAGGAGTAAAAATCTTAAGAACTAACGGATGATGCAGTAATCATGCTTGCACAAAAAAGAAATAGATAAATAATATTTATTTATTTATTTATTTATTTGCATAGTTATACCATTATACTGTATACTATATATATGTAAAGAGAATGTGCAAGAGAGGAATATGGGAATCTTAGATATACAAGTGAGATTTAAAGGGAAAACAGTGTAACTATGTAAATCAGTGCACAATGAGGAAAGTGATTATGCTGGAGTGCTTTCCTGTAACACATTAATCCTTCCTGTCTGAAGAGCATCTTGTTTATTTGGGTTATGGCCATCAGATGCTAGATGTTGTAGAACGGTGACGGGAGAAGGTGACGTACAGTTGTCATTTGCCAGCAGTGTCTTTACATAATGTTTATTCTACTGCAATTTCAAGGAAAGGTGTGAAGGCTTGCTTTTTTCTGTGCCTAAGAGTTTGTTTTGCTTTTGCATGAAGTCATTGAAAATATGGTTCTCAGTGTGTATGGGGTATTTTGTATACCTCAGAAAGTATCTGGGCACACTTAGTACATCTGTAATATTCCTGCAAGAGCATTGTAAAGATTAACAAGCTGTACAAATTTTGACCACTTTTTAGTATTGTGAGGATTTTCATGAAGCACTAAGCATGAGAGCAGAAGAGGAAAGAGGGATGTCCTGATTTGATTTTTTTTTTTTTAATAAATATTTTTTTTTTAAATGCAATGCCTGCAAGACCCCCTAACAGATGTAGGTGAAGAGTGTTGTGGAAGCTGTGTGTTCCAAGGCAGTTAAGTACTTTTATGAAATAACGTATGTTTGGCATGTATGATGGAGGAAGGAGTGAAAAGCCATGTCTTTACATATGCATAAATATATGTAGTATAAAAACAAATAGGAATTAACTGAATAATAACCCCACCAGTACTTAGAAAAGGATATACAGAATATTTTAAGAGGTAATCCTGGCATATTTCAGAAAGATCACGTTCCCACTTGGGGTAATGGAGAGAACTTTTTTTGAGGGGGGAAGCTTTGCTGAATAGTTGTCTTTCTAGAGAGTTTCTTGCATCTTTTGAAGTAACTGATGTCAGATACTGGATCAGGATAACCATTTGCATGATTACATTTATGAAGGCTGGTATTTGAAACAATACTTTTTCAGAAGAAATAGTGTGTGCAGAGAATGCAAGATTGGCCCAGATAATTGCAATGAGCAACTCAGAGCTGTTGTTGTTATTTTTAGAATTTTTTGTTGTGTGGATTTTTCATCTCACTTGTTTAGACTAAAGTTCTGTTTGAAAATTAACTCCAAATCTTTTCATTATTGTATTACATTATTAATGCATCAATGATATCAATAGCAAGTATTTTGTTCAGTTAGTAAATTAGTTTTTTCGGAGGTGATGTGGTTTAGAGACTACATGTTGTAGCGTGAACCAAGTGAGGTAAATTTGAGCAGCATTCTCAATACTGTGAGGCTGGACAGGTGCAAATGAAGAATAATCAAAAGCAAGTGGATTTACATCATTGAATTGGAGGGCATAAATTTGGTCTGCAGAAACTTTATTGTTGCTGACAGTATTCAAAATAAAAGAATCCACTTAAGGCAGTGCTGTTATATTAAAAACAAAAGCATATTGATTAAAGGGAGCAACTATGAGTCAGAAAAGGAGAACTAGTCTGTTATGTAAAAATAAAATCATTTATGTACATAATTTGCAGAGCACAAAAGCACTAATTTATCTCAAGCAGGAAATTTTTGCCCATGAAGATTTTTTTTCCCCACTCCTTTTTTAGATCATCTTCCTTTGCATGTTGTTTTCTTACGATATTCTGGCATCAGCCTTTATGAATTGATCCATGTCAGGGCCCTGAGGGCACTACTAGGCCTTACTGGCCCCACCTAGCCTCCCCTGGGCTTCCCAGCACACTCCCACCCATGGCCCAGGAGCTCCATTTCAGTCCAGCCCAGGGCCCCCAGCTCCTGCCCCAGTGACAGTGTAGAAGCACTGGTCTGCAGCTCAGCCCCAGCCCTGCCCTGCCTGGCCATGGGACCTGCTGAACTGGACTCTGACCTGCTGATTGATCTGCTCTGTCCTGTTCTGACCTCAGATCTGCCCCATCACTGTGCGCCTGCCTGCTGACCACTGGGCTGTGTCCAAGTGTGATTATCATCATTGGACCTGATCTCCATTTGCTGACAAATCAAGCAGGATTCACTAGAGTAGGTTGCTCAGGACTGTGTCCAGTTGGGTGTTGAATACCTCTAAGCATGGATCCACAAGCTCTCTGGGAAATTTGTTCTAGTGTTAGATCACTCTCACAGGAAATCTTTTTCCCCAGCATCTAAACAGAATGTCCTGTACTTCAGCTTTTGCTCATTGCCTCTTGTCTTGTCACTGGGCACCATTGACAAGAGTTTAGCTCCTTCATCTTTTTTCCCTCCCACCAGGTATTTATGCACATTGATAAGATCCCTCCAAGTCTTCTCTTTTCCAGGCTGAACAGTCCCAGCTCTCTCATTCTCTCCGTGTTTGTCAGATACTCCAATCCCTCACACATTGCTGACTCATATTCCATTTGTCTTCCAGGAGTTCCATGTCTTTTTCTGCAGAGCTGCTTTTCAGCCAGTCACTCCCCTGTGCATGGGGTTGTTCCTCCCCAAGTGCAGGACTTTGCACTTCCCTTTGTTGAACTTCATGAGGTTGAACTTCATAGGCTGGCCTATTTCTGTAGCCTGTTGAGGTCCCTCTGCCTGGCAGCACAACCCTCTGGTGTATCAGTCACTCCACCCAGTTTTGTTTCATCTGCAAACAACATTACTAGACTGAGTCCCATTTCTGAGAATTCAAGAGAAGATGAGACTCTGTAATAATGGGTGAGGGAGCATGGCTGTAACACCCTGTACTGATTCCTGAAGTGAACTACAGATAGCAAAACTGTTTGAGACTATTATAGCTAACGGTTTCTCTCTACAGATGTTAGATGAAAATAGGTGTATCTTGACTGAGGAATTTCTGGTTGCTATGCTTGAGGATGAACAAGGGAAGAGGTCTGTTGGCAAGCTCATTGTGAGAAATAGGGAAAGATAGGAAATAGCTTTAAACTCTCAGTGCCAACTCTCTTGATTCAAGGGTTGCTATTAGAGAATGTTTTCTTTGCCCTCTTTCCTGAGAACTTCTCTTTTCCAGGAAAGGAAAACCTGATTTCAAGGGGATCTGAGTTCTGTTTCCACTTCTTCAACAGCTGTTTCCTTAAACTTGTGTATCAGTAATCAAAGTTGTTGCCCAGTTCTGCAGTAAAAGCTGCATTGGTGAAGCTCTGTAACAAGCAGCATTCATATGATCAAGCAGAATTCACCACAAGTTTGGCATTCACAGCTAGATTTGAATTGGTGATTTAAACCCTTTACAAATTCATTGAACCATCCAGTACTCTTTAGATTTTTCTTTTCTTTTTAAGTGGGAGAAGGGAAGGAAGAACGGATATTTTGTAAAACTTTAAATGGGCTTCCACATTAATGAAGGCAAGGTGTTGGATGAGCTTGAAGAGAAGGATGAAAAAGTCTACTTCTGGTTTACATTAAGTGTAACGTTCCATGACGTGGACTTCTCTGACTTTGGTTGGGTTAGCGGAAAACTTCAGGCACACTCCGTTGACTGTGATAGTGCATCTAGTGTTCTATAGAAAGGATAGCATCAGAACACAGCAGGCACAGACATGCTTTTCCATTCAAAACCTTGTATCTCTTTTGAAATGCTGCTTGCATTTTGTTGCAACATGCTAAGATATGAGAGTACCAAACATAACCAATAAGAAAAATAAATCCAGCTATTTTTTTATGGAGTGGCAGTAAACTAAGTTTGAAAAATTACTATCCTGCATAGGAGGTCAAGTCCTGTTTGTTAAGCTGGTGTATACCTCAGTATAAAAAGAGCAATGGGATTTAGAAAGTGGCTTTTGGTGACACGGAGAACCCTCAAATTCTTCTGTTTCAGAGGGTTCAAGAATTGACTCCTTGGGCTAAGACATGCAAGTGAGCAAATGGAAAGTCACAGCAGGAATTCAGGAATAGGTGACAGGTCAAACAATGAAAAACCTTTTATCATGCTGTCACGTTTTCTTTCTTTTCATGAGCTTGCACTGTAGCAATCAACCATTCTCTCTCAGCATGAAACTCTGCTCTCACGTGTTCGCTCAGCAGTTGGTTGTGTCAACACAACTCTTACAAAAAGGGACTTTACATGCATGACATAAGTCTAGTTCAGGGGGGGAATTCCAGAAACTAGAGTACATTGATTCCAGCTGAGGGTAAACATTGCTTTCTAAACAACTCTTCATAGCCAAACCTGCAAATATTCATCTAAAGATGCTTCTTCCCTTTCTTTTAAAGAAAGTAATGTCTTTTGAAGCTGTGTAGTGTAGGATTTCATTAATGATTTTTCATTTGGACAAATATCGTTAAATGTCACAGCGTTGTACAAGGTAGTCACAGACTTCAAAAGATATTTTTGTCTAGATAGAGCCTGTTGCCAGAACAAAAATTTAATAAGCTTTATTGCACCTTTGCAGCCTTTTATAATGTTGATTTATGAGGGGTAATACTTGCAAGAATTTTTAAGCTAATTTGAACATTTAGGAACAGAATCTCATTCTATTTTATAACAGTGGTGCTTGTGCATAACTGAATGACTACAGGTAAAGGTACAGTCACCTTCCTGTGTATTGAGTTATGTTGTTTTGTGAATAATTTCTTCATATATTAAGGTAATAACTGAGTTGGATTGGAGAACTTATTTAGGGAGAATGAGTGCGTTTCCAGTAACCGAGTTACTGCCACAAGCTTTGCCATCAGTCAGAAAGTCTTGGTCTCAATAGCGTTGTGTCCTGATTTATTGCCAGTATGCGATTGCCTTTCAAAGTGTAACTTAGAAGAAAGTGTTTTAGAACTTTCGTAACTATTAGGCATATTTACCTGTAAGCTTTACAAAACATTTCTCTATTTCTTCATCTATTTTACCTCTCTTCACTTAAACTTTGTTACTTACTGGTACGCATTTTTAGATGGCAGATCTGTATTTTTGGATATTTAGAAACTATCATGTCCATTCCCCATTAATACTTCCAGAGGAAGCATTTCAACTCCTGTTTTATATAATTTATCTGTATAACTCTGTAATCCCTCAAGTCCTTCCCTGTGGTCGGGGTAAGTGACAGTTTCCAAACTGGCTTAAGGTGACCTAAGGCTGTGCTGCCATAGAAAGGAATAGGCCTGTCCTCCAGCTTTCTCTTACCCAACATCACCTACATATTTATGTCCCTTTCTTCAGTTGTGAACTGGATCAGCTCACAAACTCATTTTATGCAGTGTAAGTTTCCATTTGGATCAACGGGTCTGAACCAACACTCATCTATACAAGCGCTGGAGTAAACACAAGGTGGGGTGGAAGGAACCTGAGTCCCAAGGTGGCATGAGAGGCAGGACTTTGTGTCAGGTGTGTCGCTGAGGTTTTAGTTGATCGTGAAACCACACCCTTAGCATTATGTTTCTTTTCAGGCTCATAAGAGGAAAAAAACTCCATCGTGAGAGAAGTAACAGAGATTAATTCAGGATGTAAATGTGTTGAGTCATTTGTGGGCAAAAATGACATGAGCAAGGAATTTTTTAGTGCTGAGGATACCGATAGCTTTTTGTTCTTGTAATACTTTGATGGATTTATCAAACAAGCTTGTGCAGTGTGAAGCTAGAGCTCCCATTGAAATGATAAAAAAACCCTTTAATCAACTCTAATCAAGATTTCTGTGTTTATTTTCATGGTATGTTTTTTGATACATCTTCGTTTATTGCCTGTCTTGATTTTACATGAATCTTTCAAGTATTGAAACAAAGTTATTTTTAAACACTTCATTCCTGCCATTGAAGTCCTTTGAAAAAAACAACAAGAATTACATAAAAAATAATAGTCTTCTCACTAGTAGATGAAAGAGGAATAACAAAATTAATTGAATATTTCTTTGTGTCTGTGTATCACTGCTTAAGGGATTTCATCTGGATTAAATTAATGCCTTCGTCCTTTGACAAGTAAAATGTTTCCTAGTGTGTCCGCTTAAATTTTTTTTAAGAATAAACCCAAGGAATTTATTTTTAAATTATCCTGTGAAAATATCACAATAACTTAGTTTTTGTAGATGTAGAATGAACTTCTAAAAATGTGCATAGAGTGTGTGCATTTCCTTCTTGGCTAATGGAGCCAGAATGCAGCTGATTAGAGAACGGTTTCTTTAATTGTTGTTGTGATATTCATGGATGGGCTCAGTAGGCGGTCAGAAATAGTTATTGAATCGATACAAACAATAAATAATTCATTAAGGCAACCTACTATAATTCCTTCTCCCATTTCAAGTTATTGATATCCTGATGTCAATTGGATGTCCTTAACTGAACTTGGCAGCTGCTAAGTTACTCAAAACTCTATTAAAACCTAGCATGAATATTCTTTTAAAAATCATATCTGCTCTCTATACCAGCAAATTTTGCCCAAGTTTTGAGACCTTTGACGTTCAGAATCCAAAACGTTTATGGTTTCTGGTGATTCCACTCCAAACTTGATTGATATGCTATTCCCTGATATGCTGCTGACTGTTTTAGAAGAAAAATGATAAGCCAGCAATGGCGATGTAAAGTGCTAGGTAAGGGCTATATTCCATATTGTTAAGGAAGATAGATTGGGGAAATAATTAATGTAGCCAAGTAATTAATAACTCTTTGGTTGCCCTGCAGTACCAGAAGCTCAGGAAACCTATCTTATTGCTCCTATCTGTCCTCAAAATTAATGATCTCTTATTTAGGCTGCTAGCTTTCTATGCATAAGCTATCACAATAATAGTGGTACTTTCTTGTAGCCTGTGGTATCAGCATCCAGAATGCATCCATCTAGAAATGAAAGAAATAATCAGTAATGCTTTAAAGTCCTCAACCTGGAACAATACCCAGTACGCTGAAGGCCCAAAGCATGTTTGGTAGCAGGAACCATAGAAACTGCTGAAGCAAAGCACAACATTATTCAGGTTCTTTTTCATTTGCCTGTAAGTTGGATTAAGGGATTCTACTGGAGGATGCTTGTCTGTTGCAGTGTATCTAAAACAAATGTCCCAGTCAGAGTCAACCACCTTACATTGTCTTCCTGGTAGTAAATTACATTAATCCGACTGGTCGAGGACGTCTAACATAAAATACTCCAGAGGGGAGGTGGTTGTCTCTTCTCACTTAAAAAAAGGTGCGCTAACACTCTGCCCCTTGACCAATATCGGCAGTGTAGACAGATTGCTGACACCCTGCTGCTGACCGACATCAGCAGTGTAGGCAGGATGCTGCCCACGTTATTCACGAGAGGTATGATTCTCTCAAATCACACTGCCGCTGGTGGAGTTGAGGGGTGGCGCGACTCATGCCCACATTCAAAAGGCATTTGCATGATCGGCTGTTGCTGCCAGGTGACCCGGACACCAAGTGTCCCTGGCAGCCCACCAGACCCATGGCATCACTTATGATCCAGTGTTTGTTATTGGTGATTGGGCGAGTTGCCATATGGGTGTGTCATTGATCACCTTTCTTACTGCCTCAATAAAGCTTTGTTGTCAGACTCCGTTACTGCTTGGACCACACGCGCTTATATTGAATGTAGTATGAGACATGTGGAACTGGAATTGTGTAGGGGCTATTCTGGTCCCATACGTCTGGGAGAAAAGAAAGGTGAACTTCCTTGTCTGATACGAAACTTATTTAAGGCAAATATGTTCATTAGGTTGTTAGAATTTTGGACTAGCTTATTCAGAAGAGCAGCCACTTTTTCTTGCCTTTGTTTCTAAATGCCATTCTATATGAGGCAGTTGCTTTCTTGTGAAGCACAACGTTATGAATAAATCTGTTCTGCCCGTACAAAACAATCAGGCTTGCTAGCCTGTCCAGCTTCATCACCTGGGTCACCAAAGCACCATGCAGCTTGCAAGCTAAGTGTATGCGTCTCACATTTCATCTCAACTTTGAAAGATATGTATTATTAATAAGAATAATAGGCACAAGTGAACATCTAACATACTTTTGCCAGTAGTGAAATGGAAGGGAGGACTGCTCTTACGCACTAATAGACTGGACGATAACCAGTGTGAGAGCTCAGTGCTTTAGAGACGGGACAAAACGGGGACTTGACTGCTCTGTATGTTCCCTTTTAGAACTGTCATAGGGTATGGTGACAAAGTAATGGCTTTGGTTTATTTTCATTTGGTACTTTGGATAGTAAAATGTTTTTGTAAAGGATATGAAAACAGGAACATTATACCTTTTGTAATCTGGGAAATTGAGTGAAATTAATGGGAATGGTGAAATTATTTTGTCAAGTGGGTATAATATTGGGGTGAAGTTCTGACCAGCTAAAATAAAAGGGAATTTTACCACTGAAAACAAGAGGGTCAGGGTCTCCTCTGCAGGGTTTAAGTCTCAGCATCTCTGAAACCAAGCATTCCTAGAGTACAAAATATTCACAATTACACTGGAAATTTAGCAACATTATCACATGCAGTCATGATTATACTGTTACATTACTGTGTGCATAATGGCAAGTCTCACATCTGTGTGCACTTTGCGCTAGATCAGCACAAAGAACAATGCACATTGTCTTCAGAAATGGATTCTTAAGGGGACGAATTGATGTGGCATGAGCTGCATGCCTTACAGTATGAGGTACTTAAAATATTTTTATCTTTAGAACTAATTTGAAAAAATAATTTCACCTTGTAATATCCTGAAAGCAGTGAGACTTTGCTATCGATCTTTACTCACGAGAAAAGGATAACAGAGATGCAGCTGACAAGAAAAGTCACTGATACTTCTGGTAATGGTTATTACAGTTGTAGAAAAGCACAGTGATAGAGTTTTCATCATGTGTTACACCTCTGTGTAAACATTTAAGTACAAACAAACAGATATATCTGCATATATAACTCCTTTTCCTCTATGTCATTATGCTTCTGCGAAGCACATTGCAGGGCTGGGACTTTTCAAAATATAAATTTATCAAAACCAGTATGATTAATTAATCAGTCAATCTGCTTAAGAAAACAGGAAAGATAGAAGCCCATCGAATTTGTCAGGACACTGTTAGTAGTATATTTGGGAAACAATATTTTTAGAAAGTCCCAAACTCAGTTTTAAATTATTCTCTTTGCTCACTTTTTAATGGAAAGGTAGCTTTTCAGAATCTAGACCCTTTTTAAATGGAAAATGTGCAATATTATCTAAGGAAAATATGAAGTTGATTTACTATGCATGATTTTTTCAGTTCTTTGTACACATTCAGTATGGTTACATTTTTGCTCAGGACGCATATATATTTTTTCTGCTGAACTTTTCTCGATTGCTTTTTTATCAGGTTTACAAATCAAATCAAACAGGTATATTGCAGAGCTCTCTGATATTATTTTCTGCGCTTATAGCACAATGTATTGAATTATGCTTGCTCATGTACTGCTGCTGCTATTCTCTCCAGATTGAGAGAGAATGACTGTGGGGGCTGTAAATTCACTTGGCTTCCAGCACCACCGGTTAAATCAAGAGCCCTGTTCAGGCTAGAGAAGAGACAGAGCAAGTGTTCATTACACAAATCAATTTGGTCAAAAGTACAGCACAGTGGGTACTCAACCATTGCTCACATAATATTGTCAACTTAATCAAATAATGCCTAGAAGACATTCACAAGCTCTTTCTCCCTGAGAAATAACTTGATTGGTGCAGCAGGAAAAAACAGGTGCTGTTTTGAGCTTTTTTTTTTTTAAATTAATGAGCTTTTTTTTTTAAAAAAAATTAAATTTCTAAAGACCTTTACCCTTATGCAGGTATGCATACATGAGAAACTCAGTGTAGCACTAAGTTTGCCATTAAATATATTTTAAAAAATAATCTATTGCTTTTCTTGTCTGTCTTTTCTTCCTGTAAATATTTTACAGGTTCTTCCTACTAGAAGGAGGCTGTTCTTCCTCTAGACTCGGTGTGGGTTTAAAAAATATGCAACCAATTTGTATTTGTTTACAGATTATAGAAGAATGATCAAGACTTGGTAAAGCTTTTTCAAGTTATTCTAATACAATGTATTTTCAGTTTGTCCAGGAAGACATAATAGGTTTAGTTCAATTTTAGGCATTCCTACTGTTTGTGTTCCATTTATTCTTTAAAAGCTGAGATTGAGGACAGCATTCTTTTTGTAGTGGCATGTAAACAGCTATTCTGTGACAGCATTTCATTACATTTAAAACAGGGTTTGAGGGTGAAAGATTTTGTCTCCACCACCATTGTTTTGTAGAAAATGAAAGAGATTAGTCAATGAAAAAGAATGGAGGGAAAGTGTAACACTCACAATTCCAGTGTAAGAAACATTGTAGGACCGACTGTCTTCAGTAATAGACAGAAAGGGATACAGAAAATCTGTATTTGCTGGGAAGGAGAATGGAATTGTTTTTTCTGCCCAAATGGTGTACACAAGGGCCTCTCTGACTTCAGGTTCACTGAACATTCTGTTTTATTGCATGAGGTGCCTTTGCCACAGTACTAAGGATGGGAGATGATGCTCTTGTGTCCAGTCAGGAGTAACCTGGGAAATGGATTTGTATTAGAGCTGGGTAAAGGTTTTAAAGCATACTTTTTTTTCTTTTTTTCCCCCTAAAGAATGTATTTCTGGGTGAAATATATTGCAAATTTGGATTAGTGAGGTCTTAAAAAAAGGCAGGGGGAGATAATATTCTCTCCAAATAGGAAATTTTAATATTTATTTTATCCAGAAAAACATCTTGTTTAGCAGTTTTCTTCACTTTTATAAATTTTTAAAATTCTTGGGAAAAAGCTAGAAAGTGAAACCAAAAAATGTATCTGCTGAAATGTTTTAGAAAATGGTTCTTTTCAGTTAAATTACTACTTTTTTTGTAAATTATAGTAGTTTCTTCTGATGTCAGAAATTTGTAGTACAGGTCAATCCTGTGGCAGCACACTGGATCATGTGTTCTTTGGTTGTGAGATGGAATGATCTAAGATGCTTCATGGTTCACTTGCCCCAAAAGGAGCAGCAGCTCTTAAAGGACTAGACAGGCTTGACAGGTGCTTCAGGAGTACAGCGCAGGCCACTACCTGCATTTGCATAATCACTACAGAACATATTTTATTAAGAATCATGCATGCCTGTTGGCAGTTGCTAGAAGGAACTTTTTCAACCACTAAACTTCTAAAAACTTGCAGTGTAACTGGCACTCCTCATTTTTCATTACATCTAACCTCCTCTCAGTGAAAACGGAAGAATTGGTAATAGTGACAGTTGTGGAAAAACTAGGCTGGCCAAAATAAATAGTGTTTTAAAATGATTTTAAGAAGTTGACTTCAGTGTGAAGCCTTTTAAGAACTTGAGTGAAGTCTTTTAAGAATGGAAGATTTCTGTTTCTAGAACTGAGTTAAGGAGACGAAAAATTAGTATTTTGGTAAAGATAAAGAACTTCTTTACAAAACATTAGATTTTATTTCAACTGTCCTCATGATGGATTTGGTTAAAAAGTATACCATATACTTATACTGAAAGTATCTTGTATGAAATATAAAATCATTTTCTGAAACACCCTCTTTGATTTGGGTTTGCTTACCTCTAAGAATGGTTTCAATTTTAATTTATTTTAATTTATTCTAACACCTCAGCCCTCAGTAGCTCGCTGAAGTAAAGGGAGTTCATCTCAATTTATTTCTATGTGAGAATTTCGACTTCTATTTCTATATTCTGTATTTGTAATTTTCATTATAAGTCTTAAGACTATCATATATTAAGATTCTTTAATATTTCATAATTGCAAATATGTGCTGGAATGGGAACCAAAAGCAGTATGTGTGATTTGGCCAGAAAAGGCAGGGAGTGTGACAGCCCTAGGTGGTGATGTACTGAGAGAGAGAGAGAAGAGCAAATCAGTAAAAATAAATTCCTGTAAAATATGTATAAATATTGAAGACAACTGACACTCAAAGAAAAGGTTTATATCAGATGTAGCTTGCATTAGCTCCAGTAACAACGTTTTCTGAATGCAGACTAGTGAAGGATTTTCTTTTCTGTGTAATTTTTTGCTGAGGATATTTCGAACTGGCAGAGAATTACTTCAGATATTGTAATGGAAGATCGTATACAAAGCCATCTGATTTTAGTACTAGTTTTCTTAAAATCTTTGTTATTATCATTTACACCTCCACACACTTCTGGTAGCTGATTTGATAATTTCAGTGATAAATGTTAATATGATTCTATACTTAGGCAATATTATGAACATATCTATTTCATTTAACTTGGCTAGCTCAAGAAGTCAGTTCCACAATGTTTGTTTCTCTGAGGGGTTAGATATTTTTCCTCACTTTTTGTGCTAAATAGTTTCTCCTCAATATTTATGAGATGATAACAACGCAAAACATTTTTATTAAAAAGGAGATATGTTTGTATTGAATAAGGCTGGACAAAGGTCAAGGGAAAAGTGAACTATAAAGAGAACTATCGAGGAATAATAATAGCGTGACACAGGGTCTTAAGATAGAGAGGAATATTTATTCTCTGAAATGATAAATTAAAATTGACATATGAAGACGTATTTCTGCGTAGAGATGTAGGCATGCCTCACATGATTTTCTCTGAATGTTGTCCATACCTAAATTAAATTTCACCAAGATTAAACTTGTTTAGCTCATATATATTGATTGAGTTAGAAATTATTATGGAAAATTGAGCATCTCAATTCTGTATGAAGTGCCCGCAAATGCAATCAACAGTCGTTAAAGGATTCAAGTTTCAGCGACTTATGCTAACATTTATAACATAAAATGGTGCTGGAAACTTGCAATTGTGTGCAATTGTGTATTAATAAATATCCATAGCAAACGTTTTTTACATAAATAAGCTTTTGTAGCAGTGTCTGTCATTTTGTAGTCAATAGGATGCCAAAGTTTTCATCCTGTGGTTCCCTCCAGGCAATACTCATCAATAATCTGCTAAAATATGTAACTGTTTATTAGGTTTTTAAAATTAGAAATACGTTCTCGGTGGAACTAGAAAAAAAGTCGTGCAGCAAATCGGTGGAAATGACCTTTTGGTGAAGATGACAAATGACATCTTAAACCTCAGAGCTACAAACTAACCTGATACAGTGCTGACTGACATGCATAGGAAAAAAGCCAGTCTGTAGTAATTTTCAAAGGTGCTGAGAACCTGCAGTTACCATTGATTTCTTATAGCACTAAGGGTCTGTATTACCAGTGCTTTCAGCTCCCAGTGCATTCATAGCTTTAGTTCTTGGTCTGTCTGCCTGGAAAAACAGCTGCTTCTAAAATTATTTGAACTGTCACGCTGGATGGGTGTTTTTTTTTTTTTTTATAGCTTTACCAGGTATGCAGCATGATGTAAGGTTCTAGAAATATTTAGGAACTTTACAGTCTCGTAGAAATGCCATACCTCAGGCTTTGCAAATGGAAGCAGTCTGTTTTGGGGTATTTACTGATTTGCTGTAATAAACATTGTACCGTGTCCACACCTGCTGTGTACATTGTGACCACACTGGACCACATTGTACTTACATGATGCTGTTGTGACCAATTATGTCACAATAGAAGGGCATAAAGTGCCATAAAAAAATTCAAAATTTTGTTGAAAATACATATCTGCAAAAACTATATGCTGTTGAAAATAAAGTTGTAAATCTTGATTAGGAAGAGCAGACAAGAAAGGAATTGTTTCCTTGTAATTTAAGGGGGTGCCTTATCCAAGGTCACAATTGTAGAAGGAGACACCCTTAAAGGCCTCTGGATAACAGTTAGAGGAACAAAGGACCTCTTTGTTCTGAAAATTATCATAGACATCCAGCTGTTAAGATTCAGGGGATGATATCTTTAGTAGGCAACTGGAGGTACAATACTAAAGCCATGAATAATAGGGATTTCAGGTGATTTGATGCTTCCTGCAGCCACACTGTCAATTGAGATTGCTATTGGAAAGTGCTGGTGACAAGTTCTGCGACTGAATGTACAAAAGGCAACCAGAAGAGACGTTCTTCTAGAGGGGATTTGAGACAGGATGGAGAAACTGATAGTTAATGCCAGGCTAGAGGGAATCTTTCAGAGTAAGTATGAAATGCAGTCTTGGGAGGAAGGGTAAGAGATTCCTCACTGTAGAGGTCAGCTTCAGCCGGGCGATTATTACAATAATTTCCCAACTGTCAGAAAAAGTTGTCAGTCTCAAAGAGGGAAGAAACCAATTAAAGAATATTCAGGTAAGTCAGGTGTGGTGGGTTTTTTTTCAATTAACTGTTTCTAATTAGCTCTGTTCCAAGGTATTTAAAGATTAAACTGATAATATTTTTGAGCCATTAGTGTCTGTCTCTTACCTTGTGGAGAATGAGTATAGGTACTGGAGAACTGAAGTAGAGTAGACATAATGCCAGTTTTTAAAGAGAGGAGAGAGAGAAGTGTTGGTTATATAGGCTAAAGGGATGTGCTGTCATCAGAGTTTCAGTCCTGGGAAAATACTGGAATAAATAAATACTCACTGCATTTTTAACATCTGAAAGTACAAGAAGTATAGCCATCAGCACGGATTTGTCAAAAAGATACAGTCTTCTACAGTGGCCTTATGGACAAAAGAAAAGCCTTGAATGTTATACTTTGCTTTTCATGAGGCTTTGACGCTTTCACACAAGACATGCTTTTAAGCAAGCTGGGAAATATGGTAAACATGCAACTACAATAGGCTGGGTGGAAAACTAGAAACTGTGTTTAAGAAGTAGCTCACTATCAAAATGAGAAGATTTATTAAAAGGAGTTCTGCAGGGATTTGTGGTGACTCAGTGTTTTTCAGTATTTTCATGAATGATCTGAATGATGGAATAGAGTGTGTACTTATCAAATTTGCAACAATACCAAGCTGGGAAGGACTGCAAGTACATTGCAGGACAGGATTAGAATTCAAAATAATCTTGATAAATTGTAGGCATCATCTGGAAAAATAAGATGCTCTTCAAAAACATCAAATGCAAGGTGCTTACACAGAAATAACAAACTGCACAAATACAGCATGGAAAAGCACTGGTTAGAGAGCAGTTCCATAAACAAGATTATAATGGTTTAGAAGTTGTATATGAATTTACATTGCCATCTTCTATAGGGAAAAAAACCCCAATACACACACAAGGAAAAGCAAGGACCGCCAGATGGGAGATAGTTCCAATGGTAAAATGTGTTGAATAGTTGGTTTATGAATTGTGATCTCTTCACAAAGTTAAATTCATGACTTTTTGATACATGAAGGTAACTCTGATGCAGCTTTGTACTCAAAAAATCAGGTCATGTCTGAAAAAAATGCACGGACTGTACTCCCTTTTATGTAATTTCTGTTTAACGATAAGGCTTAGGGGGATTATTTATTTATTTGTTTTGCATAAAGCATACTAATTTGCTTTAGTCAGGAGAGGGTATTGAAAGAGACCAAACCCATAACAGATCAGGACTTGTACTGGTTGCATAATAGAGTACAGGGATGTAGTGAGGCTAATGTCATATGCCAACTTCAATTAATTTTTCAAGAAATATCAAACACTGGTCTTTAGATCCTCTGGCAATGAAAATATTCTCTTGAAATGTATTATTTATGTGTAAGGTAAATTGTATTCTAGCTCTTTGAGTCCACAGGGTTTTGAAACTTTCCTCTCTGGGATTTTGCAAAATCCAGCCCGTCCTCTGTCCTATATATATTTTACCTCCCTGGTGTTACTTGGACATTTTTGTATAAGCTTCACATTCCAATTTCAATTTGCAGTTATCCTTCTCCAGATCTCCTAGGCTCATCCATAGATTTCTGGATGATAATGTGCTTTGTAAAGACACTGTTATACTGTCAAGCCTTTTAATACATTTTAAATGGTTTAGCTCTGTTAATTCTGCCATAGACTTCTTTAAGGGCGTTTACAGGTATGAATCTTTGATGATGGTGACTTTCTGAAGTTTCTGGTTTTCAGTCCTCACTGCCCAAACTCTGAGACATTCTTTGCTGAAACTGTAAATTTCGGGCTTCTGTGAACAAAAGTGGTAAAATCAAAAAGAAACACCCAGAAGATAACAGTACCTGGATTTACCCACTTCACCCATAATTTGTAGCTCCTTCATTTTATCATCATCTTCAGAAACTCACTGGCTTTTTGTTGGCGATATATCTGTCCAGCTTCTTGGTACGGGAGTTGCTCCTGATGTTTTGGTATGCTAATAGTGCACGGTTCAACCGTCCTACTCCTTGTTTCTCATCATTTATATTAATACAATGAACAGAAATTACTT
>WAAD01002462.1:7089-111816 GCA_013389945.1 Fregata magnificens
CCCGGTACCCGCCGCCCCGACGGCCGGCAGCCCCCCCCGTGCCCGCTGCCCTCAACCGCTCCCCGCCACGCCGCGAAACGCGGGGGAGGGAAGGATAACACCCCGCGTTACGTTTGGGTAGGGGGGACTTGGTTCGATGTTTTATTGTTTCCCTAACCTTTTCCCGGAGAGGGGAACTGGCGGTGCGTGAGGGGCTCTGCCCATACACCCCCCCCCCCCCGGGNTCTTTTTCTTTACATCGGGAAGAGGTTTTAGAGCAGAGCTGGAGCGGAACCCCGGGTCTGGTTTGCCCCGCAGCCCCAGAAGAAACAGAAGTGCCTCCACATACCGAAATAGATAAATGGGTACAGAGACTGACCTGGAGGGGAGAGAAGGAGAGGGAACAAGAGAGTGAGGAAGAGGACAGACAGAACAGACAGAACACGCAGAAAGGTATACAGAACTACATACAGTAAGACAGAAAGACAGAAAGAAGGGAAAAAAGGAGAGAAGGAAAAAGAGATAAAGAACGAGAACTAGGAAGAAAGACAGAGAATATGAAAAAGAGAGAAACGAAGAGAAAGGAGAGAGAAAAAGAGAGACGTTACGGCAGAGAAATGAAGACTGAGAAAGAAAGGGTGAAAGAAAGAAACGGAGAAACAGGAAAACAGACAAAAAGGAGGGAAACAAAAATTAAGAAAGAAATAAAGAGAAAGAGAAAAATAGAGAGAAAGAGGAAAAGCTGGAAAGAAGGAAAGAAAGAAAAAGAGAGAGAAAAAGACAAAGAAAGAAAGGGAGAAAAAGAGAGGCAAAGAGAGAGAGAAAGAGAGAAAGTGAGAAAGAAAGGGAGAAAGCAAGCAAGGAAGCAAGCGGAAGGAAGGAAGGAAGAAAGAGAGAAAGAGAGAGAAAAGAAGGAAGAAAAAGAGAAAAAGAAAAGAAAGCAGAAAAGAGAAAGATTAAAGGAGGAAAAGAAAAGAGAAAAAAAAGAAAGAAAAGAGAGGAAGGCAGAAAAGGGGAGAATGAGAGAGAAAAAGCACGACAGCAAAACAAAAAAACAAGCAAGCAAGAACGCAAGTACGAAAAGGCAAATGAATTTCCTGCAAAACCAATAATAAGACATAGACCATGTAATTTTCCCCTGGAAAACAGGGGTGAGCCGGGAGGAAAAGTCTCCCGCGGGCAGAGCAGCCCTGCCCCGGGCGCTGCCCGGCCCGCCCGGCCCCTCCCNCCCGGGGCAGGGACACGGACGACAACACAGGTTTAACACCGATTTCCGCGTGGGTTTTCCACGCTGCTCCTGCCCCGCGGCTCGCCGGGGGGCGCGGCCGCTCCGCGCCCGTTAAACCCGGCTTAATACCCGCGCCGAAAGCGGCGCGACCGGCTCCTCGTTTACTTCACTGGCTTAGTAGGTGGCCGTGTATATTTTTGTTGAAGTAGTGTTTATGTTAATGAAAAAGGCTGAGATTACAAACAGACCACTGAATGCCCGGGGTGTTGCTGCCGGATTGGTCTAAGCTGTGTACTTTAAACCTAATCAGTTTTGGGGAGCAAATATGATTTTTTTTTTTTCTTTTTTTAAAATTTATTATTTTTAGCAGAAAGGCATTTGGGGTCTTTGGGGAGCCCCGTGCCGCCCCTTCTCCCCGGTTTCGGGGCTGCGTTTCCCGGCGCGGTGGGCAGGGATGGAGGAGGGTTGCAGGGAAAAGCATCTCCAAAAATTAGCCATAAAAACCAACGAAAACGAGCCCTGGGCTCCTGGAGGCGGGCAGGGGAAGGGGGGGTTCAGCTCGCCCTACCCGAGTCCTCCCCGATCCCGCAGAGGGGTTTCTGTATCCCGGTGGCAAACGGGTGCGTGTACCCCAAAACCTCGGCTGCGGGGGGGACCGCAGGCGCGGTGGGGATGGGTCGTGCTCAGGGGTTTGTCCTTGCCGGGGGGAGCTAGGCAGAACCTGAAATCCGCTCCAAAATCCCCGGCAATTTACCCATTTAGGATGGTAAAAAAAAATATCTATATATTTCCAGTCCTTTTAAATGTTAACTAAGCGGGAATCAATTAATCAATTTACCTAAAAATAAAAATACAGAAGTTTTTATATTGGGAGGGGAGCAGCAATCATCATCCTGTTCCTTTGACTTCAGAGTCTGACTTTGGGGTCAGTCTCATTCTGTTTTTCTTAACAAAACCCCTCTCTCCAAAATCATTCCTGCCGCCGCAACTGTTTCTATCCCCGTCTGCGTTTGCATGCTTGAACCATTGATAGCGTTAGTTACAAAAATCAGATTTTTGCAGACTTTTTCTCCCCCCACCCGATAATTTTCCCAGCGTGGAGGGATCCACTTTGGGTCCCAGCGAGCGGGTTTCTGCCCCCAGGAGCTCTGCGAGCGCAGCGTTTGGCATCTCGCTCCTTTTCAACACTTTCCTTTTGTGGGCAAAAGCTCTCGGCGGAGGAGCGTCTCCGGCAGAGCCAGGCAGACCTGGAGGATTTGTACATTCAGATGTTTTACTACTGTTATGATTCCTCATTGACTAAAGCACAAAGAAAATCGGAGCGTGAACAAGTTGCTGTTAGAAGGGGATGTGAACAAAATTTGGGGCGAGTGAAGCTTTAGCAGGGAAGGGATTCAAGAAAACAAGGGGAAAAAAGGGAAAATGAGAAAATCCTACCCAAAGTTTTCCCCGTGCAATGGCTGCGTTGCACTAGAGCTGCAAAGGGGGAATTCCCCCCGGGTTTGGGGGGCAGGCGAGTGCTCTGAAAACAGCTTTTTCTCCCTTAAAGTATCAGTAGGGTGTCGAGCCGTGTCCCTGTGGAAAGGGGAGATTCCCAGCGCAGGGCTTAGCGCGGACCGCAGAGGGGGTTTCTTTGTTCTCTCCTCGCACCTGGAATTAGCTTTTATTCCATGATGCTTTTTCTTCTGTTCTTTCTTTTTTTTTTTGCGGGGGGGAAACATTGTTTTTTCCTAGTGACATTAAGTGATTCTGTAGGAGGGATTGTCAGGGCAAAAAAACCCGCAAACCCAGTGGAGTAGATGGCTTTGGAGAAAATGTCACCCAAAGTCAGCCTGTGCCGTTAGAACCAGGTAGGCCCTGCAGAGGTGCCTGGGGAGGGGGACAGCAGGGCAGGGGGTCCAGGGGTTCCCCAAACACACAGCCCTTCGCTGGTGCTCACCCCGAAGCAGGGACAGCCCTTGTGCTGGTCACTGTGGGCAGCCCCTGCGTGGGGACCAGCAAAAGGATGGGCACAAAAGGCTGTCCCCTACCCCGACACACACACACACACACACTCTCACAGACACCCACCCCCAGCTCCTCTAACCCCCACATCCGACCGCGCTGCTCCCTAGAAGCACTAATGATGCCGCAGACCAGCTATGCGGTGTGAGGCAAAAGCAGATGAAAGTGATGTCACATTAATGTCAGCTCACAACTCGAGCCCACACAGCCTTGATTGCTCTTATTAATCTTGCCAATTTGTCTGTCAGCACTTGGCTAATCCCTAAATAGCCTCCCAACAGGTGCTTTATGCTTCCACCACATCCCTGCTCCCCAGCACCCCCCGGGAGCCCTGCTCGCCCTCCCCGGTGACACCGGCTTTCTCCTGTCCATCTGGGACCGTCTCTTTTCCCCCGGGAGGGCTGAAAGGGAGAGAGGCGACTTTGCAGATGTTGTTTAGTCTGTCCAAAGAGGGGATGGAACTTTGGGCTTCCCAAAAGGAAGTGATGACCAGGGGGGAGAGGAGATGCTGGAGAAACTGGGGGGTGGCAGAGGGGAATTACCTGGGAAGTGAGAAAACCCTTTGCATGGGCTCAGCCCCACATCGCAATTAGAAAACACATTTACGGCACATTCTGCCTCAACTATTGCACGATAGCGAGCCGTGTTGCTTTTATTTGACATGGGTTTCGTGGTTTTATTGGGAGGGGAGAGAAGACTAAAACAAAAGGTCTGAACCGAAGTTGTAGTGGAAAAGCCACATTGCACCCTAAGCAGTTTTATCCTGCAGTTAGGCTGAGGATCGATTATTTTCTTTACTACACTACCAGAAAATCCACTGGCTTATTATAGTGTATATTTAGCCGTAAAGTACCAGCCGACTATTGAGTAGAAGACTAAAATGATTGTGTTGCAAGGCTTAATCTTCCTAATGTTGTTATTTAGCACGGTAGTCTTAATCACAAAACACAGATTTTGTGTTTAAGACTATCAGCTGCTAAACCCAATTAACGGCTAAACCCTATTAACTGCTAAAGCGGAGTCTAGGCTGCTTTCCTCTCTCTGCACTAACAAAAAAAAAAAAAAAAAAAAAGTTTTATTTTTGTTTGGCAACTTTGCTCCGTTAAATGGTTCGCACACAGCTTACAAGCCCCGTGCCTTGCAGTGGTGTCCTCCCGCTGTTCACCTGGGAGATGCTCTGGTCTGCAGGAAGAGCTGCCAAACCCGTCTTTGGTGCAGCAGGCTCCTATTTTATACCCAAAGCTGGCTCGGGCTATTTCTAACAGCAGGAAGGAAGAGATTTCAGGAGCATCTTCCACCATTTCACCGAGAGCCTGGTCCAAAGTGGTCCGAGTCACCAAGGGAAGTATATCCACTAACTGAGCTCAGGGCTGTTGATCATTAACCCTTGGGTGCTTTGGATCAGATCCTAAAAGCTCTCTAAAAATACCATTCATGACTGCAAGCTGTTTCACTCCATCCTGACCTGGATTTATTATCAGGAGACAGATAAATTTTTGTTTTTTCTTTCTCCCCAAGCCATTTATTTCATCCAATACGACTATCCATCACGGTGTGCTGGAACCGACCTACGATCCGAGGATATTCTTAGATACTCAGCATGTCAGGAAACAGCTATCAGCCCCGCATGATGCAAATATTTGGACGACCGAGAGGTAGGAAGGATTGTCCAAATGTTTACTAAAGGCTGTTGATAGCCTAAGGATTTATAACTGGTGTATAATGTCTGCCCCCACACAGCTCCTCTAGCAGGTGCATCCAGTTTCAACATGACACATGGTATATGTGTGCTCTGGGAAAGGCGATGCAGGAGTAAGCCTGTTTCGTAGGTCTCGACTCCCTTTTCCCAGCTCTGTTAAGCTGCTTACTGGTTTGCAGCCCATGGAGCAGCAAGATGGGAGCCCAGGATCCACTCCAAGGATGTGTACCCCTGATAGCAATTCAAACAATTACTAACATTTAAAAACAAAACACAAGCATCGAGCATGGTTAGTTGGAATTTCCTAAGTGAAACCAATGCTCTGAATTATTTAGGCCCGTCAAAATATTCCCTGTCACACTCCTTCAGTGCTGTGGTGGAGGAAATTCATGACATTGTCCTAGTTATTGTTCTTGGCATTTCACTTCCTAATTTCCACCACTGGGATTTGATCTCTTCTGTCTCACAGTAAGCCCTAATTGCTGCTACAGGCATGTCAGAAGTGCTAACAGATCAGTTTTAACCATTTCTGGTGTCTAGACAGCTACAGCTTTCCAGTGGTGGTGCGGACCCCACTGGAAATACCCCCTACCTCTTGCCAGGTAGCCTCTACTTCTGCCCTTCCAGCCAAAAGGGGAGTGTACATCCAGTATAGACCAGGCTGACTGACTAGAGCTGGAAATATAGCCAAGGAAAGATTTAGTACCTTGCCCAAGGCCATTCAATGATTCAATGGAAGAAGGGTCAACTCTGGTGCCTCGATACCCCATCCTGTAACCTACTGTCCCGATGCTACTGCCAGCCCAACCACCTGCTCAAAGCAGGTCCATCACCAGCGCTAGATCGGGTCATCCATGGCTTTGTTTAGCAGAGCCTTGAAAGCCTCCAATGTCAGAGTCCAACAACCACAAATATTGATAGTCCAGGTAGCAGAGGAGCTGTCGGTGCCCTTGTGTCCATCCAACCAGGCTCTCAAGCTCTGCTACCAAAGCAGCAGCTGTTTTGGCTGTAAGCGTTCCTGCTGCCATGTTATTGAGAAAGAATATCCCATGAAACGGGAGAAATCAGCATAAAGTTGAGTCACTCAAGTCTCGTAATCACTTCCACTCCACTATTTTGCAAGTTTTGACTATGCTGGGAACATGAACGCGTGCACTTAGCGTGCTGCAGATGCCCGGACAGCGTGCTTCTCTTAGTACCCCAGACAACGTGCTTCTCTTAGTAACGAACAGCAATTGTATCTGCTGCAGAAAAGCCTTTAATTCGTTACAGCCCCGGACTAGTAGAGTTTACCGACTGCTCAGATGGGGAGTACAATGGCCCTATTGTTTTGCCAAGGGAAGATTTCTTAGTTGCATGCTGTTGCGTAAACTGTATGTTTTCTATTTGTTACCTGATTCATTTCAATGAGCCTCCTTAGATAGGGTTAAGAGCATTTGTCGTCCCACGCTGAAGCAACGAAAGAAACTGTCGCAGGCTGTGGACCAGATTATTAGTATTACCTCTTTTGGTTTGTTTAAAAAACTAAGAAGAGAACTTGGTGTTCTTCTAGGGAGAAGAAATTGCGTAATAAAATATATGGGAAAAAAGAAGTGCGTGCTCAAATTCCAAAGTCATCTGTTGTGCTCGATGAAGGTTTTTTATATATTAAAAGAATTCAGTCCTGGGTTTGATGTCACATTCTCAGTGTGACCTTAGATATGGAGTCATAACTCAGACTAATCTGGACTCCTCTCTCCTCGAACGTATTTCTCAACAATTACCCACCAGTGCTGGAAATGCCTTTCCTAGGCAAGGACCTTGAGCCATCAGCTAGCTCCAAGCCAGAAGGATGCAAGGAAGAGCCAGTCGTGTCTGGCAAAGTGGCTGGTTGGTAGCTCCATGTTCTCACTGGGGCTGGTGTCATCTGGACCGGGTGTCCCAGGGACCAGCGTTGCAGGTGTAGAGAGATCAGAGGCAGAATGTTAACTGTGGCATTGCTTTCACTGCAAGAGTGACTGTTTCTGCAAATGCATGTGCTGCTTATCTCGTGGTCGTACTGTGCACAGCCCAAAGCTTTCTTGACAGCCGTGCCAACCATGCTTATGCATGAATATCTCCAGTTTTTCTTAGCTCTGAGCCTTGGGATTATGTTTGCACTCCAGTGGGGATGTGCTATGGGGCTGGAAGAGTCTTCCTGCAGGTTTCCCTCCATGGAGACTGGCCAGGGGGATTGCATGCTGGTGTGGCTGGGTCTCCCCTTTCCCCAGACCCAGAACCGGCTCAGTGGGTGCAGCGTGGTGGGAATGTGAGGGATTAGGTGAAGGAAATGGCAGGCTGGACTTGTGGGGACATACACACCATCCTCCCACTCAGCTGCCTGAAGAGATTCCCCCTGGAGAGAGAATTCAGACCCTGGCTGTGTTACCTTTCCATACTGCTGGGCCTCTGGGTTGGGAACTCATACCCTCTTTTCCAGCCAGCTGTTTTGTGGATGGGTTATGACTTTTCAAATACTGTAGATACAGTAATTTTGAGATTTAAAAAAATGGTAAAAAGATTGGATACAAGGCATTCCAGCCCAGAACTGCAATCCTAAAACCTCGGTTTGCCTGTTGTCTGAACCTAGAAGCATCCACATTGCATGGCAGCAACTGCAGGCTCGAACTTCTCTGGCAGAAGAGAGAACCTGCTGCAGCCCCATTGCCGGTCTATTCTCTAGAGTCTGTGTCAAAGCAGTTTTAGGAGAGAAAGGCCGCCGATACCAGCTTCCAGAGAGGGTGTCGAGGGGTGGAGGCCGCTCTTCTGTTTTACCATTCACTGCTCTCTTCCCAGCTGGCCCAAAGCAGCTGCAATTGGAGTTGCTGGCTTTAGGTAGGTGTGTGCTCACCTTGGTGGGGGCGATCAAACCATTTTTGAAGTCCTGACCCTCCCCAGACCCCGAACAGGGACTTTAAGCACCTCACACGGCCTCTTCTCACTTGGAAGCACTGCTGCTCTTTGTCCCACCTTTGCTACTGACGTCCAACCAGGAGAAGGTTGCAAAACCAGTAGGATTTGGCTCAGGGTTAACCGAAGCAGATAAATGAGCTCAGTCCCTGGTGCATTCCAGTGCGTTTGGGCTTGGAGACTGTGAGCGATGGCTTGTGGTCCAGACCAGCATGGTGCTTTTAGCTATATATAATTAGATGTTTTTCTAAAGCAAACCATTACTGACAGATTGAAAGGTTTTTATTCTACAGGACTTTTCCTGCCTCATCTGACAGGGAACATGCAGGATTCACTCGAACTCTGCTTCCTTGGAGTAAATCACAGCATGGGGCTGCCTTATCTCAACCAGAGACCCTGTACAGGAATGTTGCACTGTCCAGCCCTCGGGCCACCCACCCCTGATACCGAGCATCAGCATCTGCTCCAGGTCCAAGCTCTGACTCTCCAGAGACATATTTTTGCAAGGTCAGGAGGTTGGGTGGTAAACGGGGAGTGGGGAATAGCAGAGAGACACTTGAGGCTGACTCTGCAAAGAGATTTCAGGGGGGATGTTTACACTGGCCATTAAGTGCAGACTTGAGCCTGTTCTCCTCTCCAGATTTGCTGCCCATCTGCATTGTTTGCATACAAACACAGATCAGGCACAGATGCAGTCCCAGCTTCAAAGTCTTCTGGATGAGGATGGCCCATGCATGCTCTGCAGCCTTGGTCCTTGGTCAGGCAAGTTGGGCCAGGGGGACCAAGGCAGGACCGGGTAAGGCAGCTAGCCCTGGTAGGCATCATCTGATCCCCGGTCCCTTTGTAGGGCAAAGAGGATGCTTTCAGCATGAGCTGCACCTGAGATGCTGTGGTATAACCAAGGGGAAGCATAAATAAGCAGAAAAGCCATATGGCAGGGGGCACATAGGAGAAGGGGAGAAATAGCTCTGTCAGATGGAAGTAGATGGGTGTCTATCTCAATTGGATGGAGATACAGCTCTGTGTATTGCTTTCATCCATCACAGAACATTTCTGTTTGTGTCATGTTGTGGTGATTCACCACCTGCTAGCTTGTCGGCAGAAAGGATTACAGAAAATACCGTTGCTCTGGACAGCTAGCGTCCATTTTGTACACATTGATGAACTGTTTCCCCCTGTGTGGAAATGGTGTCCTTTGGGATAAGGTCAAAAAATTATTCCATGTGAAGTTTTTCTGTGAAATTTCTGTTTGCATTTGTGTGGAAGGGCCCACTAGCTGGCTTCATCCAAGAAATAGCTGTGAAAGGGGTCACTGAACATGGTCTGACTGCCCATCAGGAAAAGGGAGAGACTGTTTCTATGTGCATCACACCACGTTCCAGGAGATATTTCAATACAGACAGAGAGAGAAGGGAAAAAAGAGAATGTTCCAAGCAAAATTCTGATTTTCTTAAGTTGCTAAACTGAAAATGGGTTATTATTTTTTGCACAACCACTTGTGTAATGGTACATTGTAATCTGTAATGTGTAATGTCCCCACTTCCTGAATGATGGGGGAAACATCATTTCCTTTTCTCTAAGGGCTGGTCTCAACAAGGGAGATGAAGAGTCCAATCTGTTGTCCAGTGAAATAAGGATTCACTGCCCAATATAGAGGGTTGCATGGTGAATTCTTCCCTAACTACTCATTATAATAAGCTAGCCCAACTCCTACAGAGCCTTCTAAGTGAGTGGCTCATTTTCAGAACCCAATTACTAAGCCTGAAGTCTGGGAAGTCATCCCTGCCTGTCACCCAGCCCAGGCTGCACCTCCCTGTGATCCTGTCCCTGTCCCACTGAAGAGCCTCGGGGCTGAGCCACCCACTGCAGCATCCCTGAATTCAATTCCAGTTTCAGCCCTCGCTTTCCTCCGTGGCAGAGCATAGGAGTCTCCCTCCCTCCCTCCCTCCCTCCCTCTCTCCCTCCCTCTCTCGCTGTGCAGCTGCTCAGCTCTGCGAGGGAAAGGCTCCCAGATGTGCTCGGGAGGGAGCGGGCAGAGTCCTGAATTCCACTACATGCCGGGTGGACTCTTTGTATATTTTGTTTTAAGGAGAAAATATGTAGAGAGTCCTTGGAGAAAGGCTGGGGACCAGGCACGACCCTGTGAGCACACTAACCACAGGGCTAGGAGGTCCTGCAAGCCGTCCGCCCTTGGCTTGCCTTTGCCTGCAAGACAGACCGTCGGCTGAAGGGCAGCTCTCCGCATCGTCGGCAGCTGAAGTCCATCTGCATCACACAACAGGTCCCTATACTCTTTCCTGGAGATGGCTCAAGGCGACCAGACCCTTTGAGAAAATGGGGCTTTACTCAAAAGCCAGCAAGCACCGCAACGCCTAAACACCCACGTTTGGTATTTTTGGTATTTTTGGCTCGTAAATGATGTGCCATATCAGATCAATAAATACTCGCACACTCATAAGTGTTTTATGGAGCTGGTTTCATTGCATTTTAAGTGCATTTAGCTGTGGTACTTGGTAGCTACTTGATTATTGCGTGAGACAATGCATTTATGAAGTGTTGGCCTTCATTTAGTTAATCACTTCATTGATGTGTAATACAAAAACGGTATGAAACTAATTGTTTCCGTGGAAACAGGAACCCAGCAAATGATTTCATATCACAGCTTGGCAAAAGAAAAAGAAGAAACTTCTGTAATTGTTCCCATTAACCACGCGCAAAGGATTCATGCTCAATCTCTACTACACTCTGCTTCACTTCTGCTGTGAATTAGGGGACGAAAAGTCAGCACAGAACCACATAAAAAAGCATCGAAACAAGCTGTGCTTTATTGAGTATTTGTAGTTCTGCCACCAAACCCATTTCCCTTCTGCTTTACAGGTTTCTGGCCAGCAACACCAATGACTGTCACAGCCAACCCGTTAATTCGATGTCATGCACAGGGGCTTTAACTATGCAAGAGCCGTGTGCGTGCAGGAGGAGGGGGGACATCCCCGGCCACGCTGCAGGACTGAGCTGTGGGTTGGAGACAGGACAACCCTCACCTCAAGGGTGAGTGCTTAGAAAGTGTAGGCAAAGCCAACTTTTGGAGCAAGACATTGGGGCAACCCTTCCCAGCCCCGGGCAACCGAAATAGGCTGCCAGGCGAATCAGTCTGTGTGTGCATGAAATAACCCAAACCTCATCTTTACTGAGCTTTCCCCCCTTATTCTATAGGGTGTACTGATGACTGGGTCATCTCAAGGGCTTTGTTGCTTTAGAAAACCCCCAGTATCACTGTATTAGAGGGACTCACATCTTCCAGTTCTCCAAATTTCCCACCAGACCGAGATTTCATCATCCCAGGCAGCCCAGTGAGGAGCAGCAGGTCCTAGCAAGGTGCTTTATGGTCAGGGACCACCATGTGCAAGATCAGCCTGGCCAGTTTTAATAAGACTGATGGCTTTACAATGCCGCGGGGTGGCCTGCCTGTGCACCCGTGCGGAGATGTGAGCCTCCCACACACCCTCCCACCCCAGGGTGGAGGCACCTCCACCATCCCCCCATCTGCCTGGGGGCTGTGCCCCTAAACCCAGCCCCATCACGCACAGCAATAAAAGGGAACTGGCAGCACAAACCCCATCCTGGCTACCACGTAATGGCCACCCAACCCCACCATCTTCTCTGGAAGGACCAGGAGACATGGACCTGCTCCATCTGGGGAACCATGGCAGAACGGGTTTCTCACTAGGCTAACTACTGCTAATTGTGCCACTTTGCTATCTCGCCAGCCTTGCCCTGAACAGGGCTGACAGGGTATCAGTCAGATAAGGAGCACTCAGCACAGGTAACTGGTAAATGTTGTCAGACCTGCGGTGGGGTGAGCTGCCTTCTGGAGGGGTTATCTCCTGCTGAGAGCCCGAGGCACCGACCTCCTAAGAGGCACACTGGGGTCCTAAGGATATGTGGAGGGTTGCTGCGACCGGCACGCTCCTCTAAGCTTTTTAGGAGGTGCTATAAGGGATTTTGGTGACTCAGGATTTGCAAACCCTAGAAAAGCAAGCTGGCATTCATTTTATAGTAATTCTTTTAAATTTACTTAACATGCAGTTTATTCTTTTGAGTGGTTTTTGCTGTTGTTAATTTAACACTGTGGAAATGAAGGTTTCATCATTTCTCCCTTTTTTTTTTCCCCACAGAGAAATAAACTCTGTTCTTTTAACAAACGCTGTATCTCTCAGATCTTTTGTTATTTTTCACCATCTCTGCTGACCTACATGAAGTAATTCAGCTTCTACACTGGCCTGAGCACTAGGTAGGAATTAGTAACACCTTCTTACCAAAGGGGTAACTTGGACAAGGTGTGATTGTTGTTCTGCAACGTTTTTTGAAAATTACTTGCAATAGAATACTTGAAAATTTTGGAGCCAACTCAGAGAAAAGTCTTGTGTGTAGCTGTAGCTTCTGGCTGTGTGTATAATCACACATCACACCTGGCAGGTAAAACACACTGGTACGCAGCGCCTGGCCGCATCGGTACCTACAAGTTGTCTTGCACTTGGGTATCCCGGTGCTTGTTGTAAAAACTAAGACAGCACCGCTACTTCATTTGGTGGGTGAGTCAACAGAGCTTGTTCATGGCTATCAAAGTCAACGGCAGGGCAAATCACACACCTGAGAAATCTGCTGGGTCCTCTAATCCAAAGCTTGGGATATTTTCCATGCCAAGTATCTCCATATGTAAGAACAACGGAGGACAGATGCATAGGCAGGCAGACAGGCAGAACGTTTTCTTCCTCGAGGTACCGCAATCATCTGCTTTTCCTTTTACCCTGCAAGTCCAGTCCGCTTTCAGTTTGGTTTAAGTTACCAAAGTTTCTCAGCTTGTTACAGTAAAGCTCATAACAAAGTCTGTGGCCAGCTCTTTCTTTGATAATTCCTTTCCCCCCATTTGTTTATCTCAAGTGCTGAGCTTTGTTCCAGGCCCAAAACCAAAAGCCTTTCTACCCTGTTCTCTTCTTGACTTGTTGCAGATGTAACGAAATAAATCTTTAGAAAGAACAAACCTTCACTTCCTCTCTCCCGTCTGATTCAGTCACAATCCCCAGGAAAGAAAAATAAATCACAATGTGAGCTCGCCCAGTCTCGAAGGATACCACGTCTAGTCCTGTAGGCCACCATTCAAATTGGACGTGTCCATCCCTCGGAGAAGTCAGTGAAGACAGCGGCCGAATCGGCAGCATCAGCCCCGGCTATTGCGTGAAACCACCGGTGCAAAACAGAGCCGCGTGCATTGCCGTCAGCCCAATGTCCATCTTACCCACTCTTCCCAATTCTCCACGTTATTTTTCCCCTCCATGGTCTGACAATGGGAAAAAGATCTGGTAACTATGAAACCTTATTTTGAGCATGGCCAAAGTCAACTTGTGATCAGCCTGAACGGAGGCTGACGTGATGGTCAGCAGCAGTTGTGAACACAACCAAGCTGTCGGTGCCTTCCTGGAGCTTGTCCCTCGGGCACCGAAAGGCGATGTGCATCGCTGGCTTTTCTCACAGCCCCGCCGGTGGCTCTGCCCCTCTCGTCTCTCCCCTGCCACCCACCTAATGCCTTTTAAACTGTAATCAGAAAAATCAGCTGCAAGATATGTTTGTTTTTCTAAACTGGCCATAGCAAAGAGGTAGAAATGTGCCTCCAAATAGGGTTTCTCCTTCTTCTGAGAGATGTCTCCATGTGAAAGCCATGTTGCTCTTCCATCAACCATTAAAGGAAGGCCCAAACGATCTCTAAATGCAACCAAATTACAGTGGCTTACCAAATTGCTGTTTTCAGTCAACGTGCCAGAGATCCCATGCCCCTGCCCCAGCTCTGGGGTGAAACACATCACCCTGAAGCCCTTTCCAGCGCCCACTTCACTTTGCATTGCCCTGGACTAGGAACGGGCAGGCGGTCACGGCTTCCCCACCACGGGCACTGCAAGTGAAGAGGGGCACAACTTCTTAAAATGGGGTTGTCTACATTTGCCTAACTGTGTCTTCAGTTGACATGGGCCTAAGTTAAAGACAGGTCTAGCTTTAAGCCGGAGTATACTGGAGCTGAATGAAAGGGATGATCTGGATTTACACCAGGTAGCATCCGGCCCACTGGTTTTTATTCTTTCAAGGGTACTTGGGGGAAGATGTACAGAACCACGAATGGTGCTGAAGTCAGAAGACATTTGGGTTATGCCTCTAGTCCCAGACCTTCACTCTGGAGGGATGAACTGAGGGTTTTCTTTCTTTTTTTTTTTTCCAGATTTAAACAAGAGATCTTTGCACATTTGAAACAATCTGTACAGTTAGCATTGAAGAAAGTGTAATTAGACACTTTGAGAACTGGAAGAAATTAACTCCAACCACGGACCATCACTCAGACTATTACTTAATAATACTTCCCAAATGTGCAAAGTACTTAGTTTTAGAATAACAGGAAAGAAGTGTAACTTCTCACCGAGAGCAAAGGCTTTGGCCCGGGAAGCGTGCATGGAAAAGTCAAAAGCCACTGTGCTCCAAAGCCAGCAGATCCTTGCGACCTCCCACCACCCAAGGGGTACCAGGGCGCTGGGCCGGGACAAACCTGCTCGGCCATGGTGCTGGGCTGTGAAGGATGCAATTCACAGTCCACAGCCCCACAGCGCCTGAATGGCTGGAACGGAGTCAACGGGAGCGACCGGCCCGAGGTGCAATGAGCTGCGTGCGAGAAGATCGCCTTCAGTTTCCAACATGCCAAGGAAACCGCTGAGAAATTGCTGTTTTCCTTCTTCTCCAGCACCGGGCAGAGCCGTTGACTCACCCAGCGCTACAGAGGCCTGGCTAGAAAGAGATTATTGTGATTTCTGCCCGTTTCTTTCCTCACTACAAAAGGCCCCATTCATCTGGGCTAATTTTGAAGGGAGAGCAAGGGGTATCAGTAGCATGAACTGTATCTGAGTGTCTCGACCACATTTCAGCAAGCCACGCTTGTTGGCCAGTCCAACCCGGTGAAATAGATATCTTTCATTTGAAGCTTTTTAGTGGATCGTTTCTCTGATTTTAAACAGAAGTATCTTTTCTGGCCGTGGCAAGTTTAAAAAGTACTGACGAAGCACGGACAGCCATTTTCATAGCGAAAACAAGAGGCCATTCAAAAAGTAGGGAAAAAAAGTTGTTCTCGTGGCAGATACGTGTTTCTACTGCTGCAATCGATGTACCTATGTTCGCCTACCGAAACGCACCCCACGTATATGCAATAAGGCCATGTCCAGAACAGTGAATCTCTTGCCTTATTTCAAAGTGCTGAAAAAAATGGATTTTTTAAAAAAAATACCTACATGATGTTTTATATGCTTAACCGCTAGTCTTTGTGGAGCACAACTGGGACTGCCTGTGTGTGGGAAGAGCTACAACATAATTGCTTTCAGCAGAATATCACTGTAGTCTATAATTAAAATATATGAGGTTGCCAGTTTCAAAATTTTTAAGTGATTTCATCTGTATTTGGGTGATTATGTCTCTCTGAGCGGCTCATTTAAAATGATACTTCTATTTTCAGCACACAAAATGGTTGCCGGGCAAAAGAGAAAGATAATTTTGTCCTCTCCTACTTGCAGTCTCCAAGAAAGCACCTAGGGACCCCTGGAGAGACAGAGCTCAGTCTTCAACAACATGTCCCATCACCGGGGAAATCCTTGGTGAAAGCTGCTCATTAAGTGTCATTCCAGAGATGGAATGGAAGGTGTTGAGAAAGAACAAAAAAAAAAAAAAAGAAAAAAAATTACTAACAGAAAAGTCTGGCACCTCCTAAATCACAGTGACAATTTCAGCACAGTGTTTACACAGGGTAGTAAAAATAAATTGCCTGAGACTGATTATACCCACATGCCACTCGCCAGGCAACAGGGATGTCCCGCAGTATCGGAAACCAAACACGAGGAAACACGTGCCAGTGGCAATCACCATCAGTGCGACAGCATCGCGACCGGGACTGCTTTCTCCCCAGCCTCCGTAAGTGGAAGCAGCAGTAGGAAGAGGGATGAGTCAGTCCTCCCCGCCACTCAGACATGATCGTCTGAAGGTGGCTTTTGAGGCCACCATTGACGAGGGGTCCTGCAAGGACCATGGACAAAGGAGCAATGTGGTTTTGGGGTATCCTCAAGTTTTGGTAAAATAAACCTGCATAGTCACGAAGCCTGCCTGCAACTTCTTCCACAGCTGGGATCTATGGGATCAGCTGGGGAGTCACTGCCTCCATCCCTGGTCCTCTCCTAAAGCCCTCCTGGTCCTATCCAGTTTGCAGCCAGACCTGTCCTGAAACTCGTGCAAAAGTGAAGGGACCTCAGCTGCATCCCCTCTTCCTTAGGAATAACGGCAAGGGAATATTCTGACCCCACCTCAAGGAGAATAACTCGGAGTACGTCTGCCCTTAACATATAACCCACAAAGTGTCCCAGATATTACCAGGAGTGGGAGGTGGCCCTTTCCTCATCCCCATTGTAGTGTTCCTAAAAGCCTTTCTCTCATTTCTGGTCTTCCTCCAAGGTAACTTGTCTTTAAGAAGAGGTCTCTGCCCTAGCAGGCTGGATGGCTCCTCGCAATGGCACAGCCCCATGACATCAAGCATGGCTACTTTTGGTGGGATTAATCTGCCCAGAAAGCTTTTAACTCTGAAGTTATCCTTCACTGGGGGCTGTTGCGGCATCAGTTACCTGGTGGGCTGCAGTGTCCCTGCAGGAGTGAATGAGCCCCATCCCTTGTCAAAAAAAAGATACATGTGCTGACATGACGGAGGGGGTCAAAAATGGAGAACAAAAAACTCAGCACAGTTCACATACGTGACCGTGTACAACTATCTCCAGCAGAACGAGGGCTCTGTGCTCACCACAGCTGGTCACTTCACCTGGTGGCAGGGCCAGAGCAAGCGTTGCAGACACCGAATTACCCTGCCAGGGCTCTGTTGCTCTTAAAAAAAAGGAGGAAGAGCAAGGGACAAACCTTCTGGAGGACAGTTTTGAGCAAGAGAGCTCCAACACAGTACAAGTGTGCCGACTGCAACGTGCGACAGCTTTCAGGACATCCTGATGACATGGATATGTCCAGAATAAATTCTGTGCATGTTCCAGTCACTCATGGGCTTTGGCTTTGGAAATGTCTTGACTCTGTGGCTTTCAGCTGAGCAATAAACCAGCTAGAGGTGTGCTCGGTTCCCTTTGACAGCTGCCAAGGCAAGCCATGCCTCAGTGCTGCTGGGTAGCATCCTCTTCCCTGAGCAGGAGGGACGCACACTCACGAGCTGTTAAAGGTATGCGCAGCACGCAGCGTTTTTGATCAAAATAAGTAATATAAGAAGGCAAAGATGATAGCATCGCTGTTATAATTGTAATGAGTCACAAATGCTATTTTGATGGTTTTCTTTGAAAGAAATACACAAAACCCAAGCGATTTAATTAAAGATCTCCAAGGCTTTGTAATCAGCATGGCCACAAATGAAGGCAAATCTACTTTCATGTGGCAGAATACATGAGTAGCGTTCCCATTAAAATAAAAAGAAAGAAGAGAAAAAGACCTTTTAAAGAGTTTTGTTTATAACAATACTAGGACACAACATGAAGGACCTATATCCCCCATGTGAGAGAAAGACTGTGATCAGCTTAGATAAAGCACAGAGGGTTCAGGGTTTTTTTTAACGGTTTATGAATGCATGCATTGCATTACACATGTCTGCTTAACACTGAGCACATCTCCAAGGAGTCCTTTGGCAAATGCATTTGGGAACAAGAAAAGGAAGAAACTCCCAGGGAGTCAAAGACGCTGACAGGTAGCTCAAAACATTCACCCAACTCAATTTCTGAAGCTCTTTCTGAGCTTTTTCAGAACAAATGCCCAAAGCCCAGGACACAGAAGCAGACTTTGAAGCTGCTGAGATCTTTTTAGATGAATTTAGATTTAAACCAAAGAAACTCAGCAAACAATTTTTATTTTTGGCAAGCAAGCACGGAGAAAGTGAGCATTTTTGACCTAAGTGTGCATGGGGCTCTGACCACCTGGGACTGATCTGCTTGGAGGAGCAGGAAACACTGTGAGGCTTGACCTGATAGAAATAGCTACTGTTTCCTTTGCATCATATCACCACCGTGCCTGCGAGGTGCACAGGATCCCTCATGCATCCAAGATTTGCCGCAAAACATCAGGGAAATGGTGAGAGGGCAGATTAATCCCGTTTACTCTGAAGAAGCCCATGATTAATGCAACTTGGATGGTGCTGTAGGAAGGGGGATGGCTTAAAAAGATGGAAGGAAGTCTGTGGCTGTCCTGACTTGATACTATATATGGTATTTGGTCAGTTCTGCTTTAGAAGCTGCAGCCAAAATTGCGTTTTTATTGTATTTCTTTTTGAAGCAGAAAAAAGGTCAAATAACTTCACCGCGCTCAAAGAGCCCGTGGTGATAGATAGCGCTGCGAGTGGCAGCTGCTAAGTTTCGAGCCCTGGGAGCGCTCGCGGGGGCTGCTACAGGGGCTACGGCCCCCCCTGCCCTCTGCCAGACCAGCGAACCCTTAGACTGGGTGGCCTGTCTGCTCCTACTCCCTCAGGACTCCCCTCCACCCCGATTTTGACCCGCATGGACAAGCTCAGCGGGCAACTGTGTTGGGTCTGACGCATGAACCCTCTGGACCAGAGCTGTGGCGTCTGCGGAGGGGACAGCTGAGGGCTGGCAAGAGCCAGGGCTCTGAGGAGGGAAAGGGTCTACCAAAGAGGTTACTCATAGGTGATGAGACAACTGATGGCCACAGACCGACAGAAGAGGAACGTGTGGGACAACAGGGCAACCAGGAAGAAGTGAGTCTCTGTCCACCTTGGGGAAATCCCAGAGGATCACAGCTCCTTCCCTGTCCTGTCCCACAGCCAAGAAAACCATAAGCTCACCTTTATCCTCAGCCCCCTGAAATCTCAGTGCTCCTTTCAGCCTGCCTGTTAGCTCAGGCTCGTTTCACGGGACAGGGCTTCGCTAGCACGACAGGTCCACCGTTTAATCCCACCATGAACTGGCCACCCCGGCAGGCTGATTTCTCAGGGCTAGGGCCATCTGGTTGACCCACCTCCTCTCCAACAGCCCTCGGTTAGGGTCCAAAGCATCTGGGGGCGGCGTTTTTTGCAAAGCCTGGCAGCCGTTTCCCTCTCTGATCCAACCGGCACTGATAACCAGCGCTGCTGAAAGCACAGGAACATCCCCCCTTCCCTCCACTCCCCTTTTACATCTGCTCTACATTTGCATCTCAGAAATTAGAGAACTTAGTTATGCGGAATTACATAGCTCGGGCTGGAGTATGGAACTGATTGGGTATTCAAGCTAAATAAGACGAGTTTAAAGATCTTTCCAGGAAATTGAGTGGAACACCCAAACTGACATTCGGTATTAAATATTATATTTGTGCAGTTGCTCTTTATAGCCCGTTGGCATTGAACATCTGGGAGCACGATTTATAACATACAGAAACTGAATACCTGCTCAAAATTATGCTCATCAGAGCTCAGAAATTAAAATATTACTGTGTACACTCTGAGCCAGTCCATTCCTAAAAGGTAGGGCTATTAAAATATGATTAGTTGAGCCATATCTGGTCTCAAAAATGTCATACACCATTACAACTGAAAAGATCTTGATGCAATACTACTGGCAAAGTCCCCTGCTTGATCAGCAGCAAGATGCCAAAGAATGAACCTTGCAAATACTTGCCCCACCACCAGGAGGGAAATTAAAAAGAGAAAGGGGTTTCAGAGCTCTTGGTTGTACAGATTGGCCTGGCTTTGGGCTCTTCCTTATGGCAGGCAAGAGCTGAAATCTTGCATGGGGTTTTTTTCTGATGTGGGAAGAGCCCCGCTGCCCTTCGCGGCCTCGAGCGCATGTTGCCTCTTCATCTTCACCCAGGACAGAGGTGGGGATTGTCCCCTGCCACAGCTCTGTCCCAGTCCCCAGCAATCGCAGCTCCCCGTCCCCGACATGTTCACATTTCCAAGAGTGTGCACTTCATGGGTGGTCGGGATTGCATTTCCCCCCCCTTGGCGGAGAATAAAATCCAAACAACAACCACAGAAAACCTGCAGGGACTGGGCTCAGGTTGGGGTAATTATGATCTTCTTCTGCTTCTTGCAACACAGTGAGATAGATATATATTTATATATGTATAAAAAATTTTTTGCAATATATGATCATCTCGCCTAATGAGGCGGATTGACCTAACCAGGTCGGCATTGCACAGCGTTAATCACTGTAAGCATTTCTGTGCCGAAACCTCTGCAAGGGCAAATCACCCCATGGGCAGGGCTCAGCCAAGGGGGGCTTGGCGCTGGTTGCCCCATCCCCAGCACCCGTGGGCAGAGCCCTCCAGGCCTGGGCTGCTCTCAGATCCAGGAGAAACCTCCCCTGGGGCTGGCCAAGGGGTTCAAGGCAATCTCCTGTCCTGGAAAAGTCAGTCCGAGGCACTGGTCGGTTGGTGCAATTACAACAGCAACAAAATCCCCCAGAGCCAGCCCTTGTTCTCTGTAATTGAAGACATTTCCCATAGGCGGGTGGCATTTTTTTTTTTTTTAAGTGTGGCTGCACTAAACCAGACATCTGAGTAAGATGCAGTTTTGCAAAAACAAGGCAGAAATGCGTTATTGTTTTTTTTTTAAGGTCTCGGGACTGAGGCCAGGGGAGGTCCCAGCCCCGGTGCCCCCACTTTGCTGCTTTCTGCCCGCCCCACACTGTGCAGAAATCCTCCCTAAAGCGAAGGCAGTGCTGCGTGCCCCGGCCTGGCGGGAGCTACTGCTCCCCGGCTTTGTCAGGGCTTATTACTCCATGTTTTCACACTTATCCCCAAGGTGTTGAACTCGCCCTGAAGGTTAATTAGTAATTTATTGCGCTGTCATCAGTTCGAGGCTACTAATGGCTTCAATTTAGCCCCAGGGCTTTTGTTTTTTTCTTTTTTTTCTTCCTTTTTCTTTTTTTTTTTCTCCCTTCCTTTCCTCCTGCCTGCTTTGGAGGAGCTGGGAGTTGCAGTATCTACTTGGAAAAGCGCCTGGAAATAGGGTCCAAAGGGGCAGCCGAAGCTGCCCCCTCCCCAGCTCCGGGAGTGGACCCCAGTGGTCCTGTATCCCTGGTCCAATGTGCAAAGAAACAATTTAAAGCAATTTACACAGAACTGCAAAGCTGAGGGTGTTTTGGGGTGCTCCTAAATGCCCAGCTTGAAGCAACGTCCTTTGGACAGCTTTTTCCAAGGCAAGGTGGCCACGGAGCATGGACCTCGGGCCAAATGGTGCTGCGTGAGCTGTCTCTGTGGTTAGTAGCATCCCCCTCTCCCCTCACAGGGCACAAAATCATCTTGGTTGGAGAAACCTAAACCAGCTTGACTCGCAGTGAGACATCTGTGAGCGGGCAGAGGACAGCCTGTGAGGACGACACACCGAGCCCATCGCCCTGGCGTCTGGGTGCCTGGTTTTTGCATGCATGGCTGCAGGGCTTGGCTGGCTTAGCAAAGAGCTGTGGTTTGATCCAGCAAGGACTGGGGTTGCGGGGCACTGGGGAACCGAGCTATTTTGCCCTTCCTGTAATGCGCCTCCAGCATGCCTCAGTTTCCCCATTTATTTATACAGTGGATGTGCAGCCCACCTCGCCCAGGCACACATCCCACTGGGCAATCTGAATAGCAAATGAACCCCCTAAAACCCACCCACCTGCCCCAAAAGCCCTCTTGGGGCCCCCCCAGATGGGACTTAGATGCTGTCCCATCAGCAATCCCTCTTCATCCTGCCCTCAGATGCTTCCCCGGTGCTCTTGTTCTCCCCCATCATGGGGATCCTAAGCAGAGACAGTGCATGGGTTGGGTCCCCTGCTGTGTCCCCCTGCATCCCCATCATCAGCCCTGTCTTGCCTGATGGAGAGCCTCTTGCAAAACAGCCGCGCAACGATTTTTTTTGGAAAATAACCACGTTTCCTGTGTTTATACAGACCGTTAGGTAAAGCGGCCACGGGGAGGGGGGGCAAAGGCGTGCGAGGTGCCGGTGAGGTCCGGCCGGGGTGGCTGTCTCAGTGCCACAGCCTGCGTGCAGGGCAGGAAGGGACAGTTGGGATGGAAGCATCCCATCGGGGCTGAGCCACGTGGGGTGTGGGGACAGGCGGCATCGGGTGGCCTCACCACCACCAGCCCTTCCCTGCATGGGCGCTGGGGAGGTGGGCACAGCAATAGCTGGGCTGTGTCTGGGCATTTCTGGGTGCTGGGCTCCCAGCGCGTCCTCACCAGGGATTCATGGAAGAGAGGGATTGAGAGAAGGGGAATTGGGCAATTTTGGGAAAAAAGGGAAGAAATAGATCTCATCAAGATTATGTGGGCTTTCTTTCAACCAAAAGGCTGCAACAAATCCCTTGCAATGTGGTAGGGAGTGATACGATGGCAGAGCCCAGACCCAGAGGGGAGCAGGGGCAGCAGGATGCCTGCAGCGTGCCCAGGCATGGGACCCGTGCTCCGGCAGAGGGACAAGTCAGTCCGGGGAGGAGGGTGGAAAGGTGCATTTCTCAAAACTGTGTGACCTGACTGTCAGCTGGAAAGGAAAAAGGTACGGACATTTCTTTGGATTTTGATTTTAAAAGAAAAAAACCCCTATATTTAGCTTTCACCTTCAGACACAGCACGTGGATTCCTAAAGTAACATCTGCTATTCCCCTCCCCTGTTTAATTTACAGCCATTAACTTTAGGGCTAAGGACAGTTTATGGAAAAAAACACCTGCTTTCCCTTACTCCCAGGGCAAGGGTGGAATTTTCTCTGACTCTGCATCCTAAATAAAGCTCCGTTCCAGGCCCTGATGATTCATAGCATGGCTCACGCACACATGCCTTATGTTAGGAGGCCCTGTCAAGATGCTCATGCCCCTTTCGAGTTCGAGGACAGGCTTTGCACAAAGCTCATTTATACACATCACTGGGGCTTTCTGCAGAGCCCAGGGGAAACCTGAGCCCTGGGACCAGCTGCCCTGGTCTTGGGGTATGGCCATGCCATGTGCCAAACTCTTGTAGAAAGGCATGGAGAGCTCTGTCTACATTAGGGTCACTGGGACGCCAGTAAAGCCACCCAGTTCTGGCTGCCAGCCCGGTTTTGCTACATCCCACACCTATCCCAGCGGGCTCCATCCTTCTCCAAATGCACCTTATGCACACACCACACTCAGGCCAGCCCTCGCTTTGCTTTCTCAGCATTGCAGTATCTCAGCCCTTTGACACAGATCCCTGGATCTGCTTCTGTCATTATAAAAGATTGTCTTTCCGTGATGGAGCTTTCACTCATGGATGCTTGTCAAGAAAAAAAAAAGAAAAAAAAAAAAGGAAAAAAAAAAAAGAGAATTGTTGGCAGCAAACGGAAGATAAAACCTGGACGCTCGTCCAAGCTTGTATTTGAAAACTGATAGCCAGCACTCATACGGCACGCAAAGACCCCCCACGTAGCAAACCACCCCTCGTCCAGAGCACCGTGCAGCATGCGGGGCTGGAGCCCCGGGGAGGCTTCGCCCCTCTCCAGCAGCCACGCCACGCACGCCGTCAGCGTGAGGGGAGGTTTGCTGGTTCCTATGCATTTTTCAAAGGGGGAGCAAAGCAAGGTGGTGGTGGTGTGGGGGGGAGAAGCCTGTGACTAATCTTGTAACCTTTCCTTTTAGTGTTTAAGAGAACCTAAGTCTGTTTACAATAAAACAGAGTGATATTTTTCATCCTTCCAAATGGAACAAGGGTTATATAAACAAAGTAACCTCAGACACAGCAAACACCTGTTGAAGGGAACCGGCTTGAAAAGACACGCAAAAACTATCTGTCTGTCTATCAAGGCCTCCTGTTGACTTGTGGTCAAGTTCAAGTTGAAGTGCACGGCAGAGATCTGCTGATGGGGGAAGGCTGAGATAAGCAAAAGCATTAGCAAATGCCCATGGTTTTTGCTTGGGAGGTTAGAGAAGAAGCAAGGAAGAGCTTTCTACCTCAAAACCAAGGAGTTTAGGTCTGCACGTTCCTAGATAATTTCTCAACTGGATTGGACCAGTTTTTCCTGTTCTCTGGTATCTCACTTCCAAGAAGAAACCCCAGAATGGGAAGTTATGGAATAACCCGTCACAAATCTCCCTGTCTTCCTTCTACCCTTTGGCTCAGGTTTCAGTCCTGCACCAAAACATGTAGGCTTTCATTTCTTCCAAACTGTTGTGGTTTTGATTTTTCCCCAAACTAATCAAATTGAACGCAACCTTGTTCACGTAATCCTATGGGCTGGGTTTGAAATCATTAAGTCCTTTGGCTTCAGCGGTGTCTTGTGGTGGTGAGTTCCACGGACTAATTAAGCATTTCTTACTACAATATGAAGCTACATCATATCTTTACTAACTACCTACCTAAGGTAACTAAATGAGTTATGTCATATCCTTTTATTTTGCATTTTTTCACAGAGGTTTGTCAAAACCATGCAGAACCATGTCAGCAAAGTCCTACACCTGCAAGCCAGCCGTGGTTTTAGAATGAGCTCTGAAGCAATGCAGAGATGAAAGATACCCAAATCCTGGTTTGGTCTGTTGTGCTGGCAGCGCCTCTAAACATCCCTGTGTCTTGGGACCCTGCTGGCAGGATGCACCAGGAGATACCCCAGGTTTCAGCCACTCGGGTGGTACTTCCAGACTTGCTAGAAGCTGAAGCCCCAGGGAACCACAGCAGCACCAGAATTGGAGCCGTAGAAGACCATCCTCCTGCAGTCCTGCCGCTGGATCAGGCCCATAGCCCAGGGCAGTCAACAGCTGGATGTTTCATTAGGGTTTGGCATCTTCCCGTGAAATGCAGAAGACATCAGCAGTAGGTGTGCTTGATGACTCGTTTTATTGTGTCGTTTGATTGGAATTGAAGAAATGAGCATAGACTTTTCCAAAACGGAACTGGAGGAAGGCGTGTCATCCTCCAGAAGCAATTCCCCTCTCCCCTAAGAAGTGATATTCCCCATGAGCTGCGAGAATAGGAATTTCCAAAGCTATTGTTCAAAACCATGACAACTTCATCCTCGTTATAACTTCTTTTCTTTTCCCACCCCTCCAAGAGCAAGGCAAAGAAATATTATCTATTCCAGCACACCACGAAGCAGATTTCTCAGCTTGCATAAATCAGTGTAACTCCACCGACGCCATGGAGGCACGCCAACGTACACCTATTCGGGAACGTGGTCTCCTATTTTTTGTATCTCAGATTTCGGCAGGCTTCCCTGGCAGAGGATGAGGAAGGTTCCAGCAAAGTACAAACTACCTGTTTATCTGACATCCCAGCCCAGCGGACAAATCGATGTCGCAGGACCATGCACATCGGAAATACGGCTGATAAAGCGCAAAGAAAAACGTCGTCTTCCGCTGTGTGTGCGCGGTTGTAATTCTTCCAAAATCTTTGCTTAAAAAACATTTTTCCACCTGTAATGAGAGCGGCTGTCTTGCTTTGCCTGGGGTCTGGAAGTGTGTGCTGACAGGCTGTGTGTAATGTCATCTCCCTGCTTTAAACCCCGTTCCAAGCTCGGAAATCCAGCAGGATGGATGGAGGACTGCTCCGGTGGAAGGGGGAGGAAGGTTATTTTATTTTTTAAGTTTTTTAAGGGGGTTGGTTTTGGTCCTAGCCTAAAAAACAAGTTGACACAGATGATTAATAATCAACATGATTTAAAGTCAAGTTGTCCGTCAGACCAGCAAATAAATATCTGTGGTCACTTGGTGCCCAGTTCACCATCTACCACGGCAGCCTCTGCACTCATTTCACATAAACAACGTCCAAGCTTGTGCTTCATACATATCTGTATTTTATATATATATAATCAAATTAATTAATACTCACAACCTATTTGGGTCCAAAAATAAGAGGAATTAAAGGCTAGAAAGTACATACTATGTTGCTGTACATTTTCTCCATGAAGCGTCCTCTCCCTGCTAAGGAGATGTGCTCCCGGAGGGGTGCTCGCTGGCTGCTCAGCCGTGCCCCGGCACAGGGGCTGCTGTGTCGTACCAGCTCTTCCAAACACATTTTGCAAACTATGGTGCTGTCACCCTGAGGCTTGTTTCCCAGCAGACACAGGTCTGAATCAATGGCAATAACGAAGCATGGTGAGAACAGTGTTGAGGGATGGTCCCTAACTTCGACTGTAAATCTGTAAGTCCTTAAAGTCTCAGCTCTTTCCAGTTACACCACCTATATTGGACCGGTCCTGAAGTCACCGCAGTCCTTTGCATGATCTTTCTCCTGCTGCTCTCCCCTCCTCCTTCACACATCCTCCATGTATCATACAGTCAACCTCTTCACCTGCCCTGTTTCTGTACCTTTTTCTAGATCAGATCAAGGAGGTAGATCCTTGGAAATGGTGACTTCTTCCAAAATCCACCTTTTTCAGCCTTTCCAGGCCCTGCTCCACCTCACAGGCTTTGCATGAGATTGTGCTGCCATTCATCTTGCCTATCATCATTGCCATTCATCACCGCCTACTGAGTCTGTGCCCAGTGCACAGGACTGAAACTCAGTATTTTGCCAAGACACTTGTTACTCTGAGGTATCAAGCCTTGGCCACAAATGTCTCAGCTTAATTCATACCTGTATCTCTTATTTACTAAGACAAGAGTATCCAATAAGCAAATAACGGTAATTTGGTTTGCCGGCACCACACGTGGGACGTGCTTTCTGCCCTGTTCCTTGGGATTTTTGGGTTAGCAGTCCTTTGCTCTGAAACTCTTCATGTTGGAAAGGAGACAGTAAGTCAGAGAGCTCTTAACATTTTCTCTTTGTGGAGAAATGTGGCTTTTCATCTTTAAATAATTATTCAATTTGTTCCTTAACATAGTCTTAATATAGCTGCTTTACAGTGTTCCAGTAACAGCCAGGCACTATCTCATAATAGTGGCTCATCGTCTTATCCAAGACTATACATATTCCTTACAAAAACACACAGCTGAGCACTCTTAAATATTTATCTCACCCCCAAAAGCGAGATAGGACTCGTATCAGTAGATCTGAGCCAAGGCTCACATCCAGGTTTACAGCCCAAGCTCACCCTGCATTTTCTGGAAGGGTCAAATCTGAGCACCGAAAGGTTGCCTCTTGGCTTGGCTCAGAGGTCTTCATGATCTTTCCTGCAGAGCAGTGGAAAAGCAGTCCCATCCTGTCTTGGGGATTTCACTTGGATGAATTGAACAGAGCAATGACACAAGGGGAATCCAGCACACCCTCTGAAGGTTCAGTCCTGCAGGAGATTTCCAAGGGACAAGAGGATGACTGGGTGCCCTACAGTCCAACATCTCAGAAGTCCCGCTTGCCAGCAGGAGGAAACATGACTGCAAATTCAGCTTTCAGTTTCTAATGTGACATTGTAGGATTGACTCGCTATAGATCAGATCGGACCAAATTCTGATCCCACTTCCACTGATTTTGCAACATTGCAAAAAGCGCTGACATTAGCCAAGTTGTTCCCATATAAACAAGAACAAAATCAAGCAGATGAAACTTGGATCTGGACAAGGGTGCTCAGATCCAACTTGTTGGCTTGAGCTTTCCTGTAACTAACATCCAACTTGGGCAAGGAGAGCAGCAGAGCAGAACTTGCATGACTTTCTCTCCTTTCCCAGCCTGTACAAGGAGTCATCGTTGTCCCAGGCAACGACCATCGTTTCTAACACTCAGTGCTTTCTGTATTTACACATACACACTCCTTCAAGGTCACCTTTTGGCCGCTTCTTTTCTACCTCCTGGAGTCCAGCATTATCTCTGCTGATTGCTTCCAACTATAACACATTCTTGATTTTTTGACTTTTTAGATAACATCGAAACTTCTTCCAAGCTACTTTGTCTTCCCGCCAGTATCCTTTCAAGCTGATGGGAGATGCATGTATCTTGTATCTCACAAGGCTGGCTTCTCACTCGAGGCACGTGGGCATAATATCAGAGTTCCAAAACATTACGCATAACACCAAATTGAGCTAATACAAAGACAGCTTTAAATTAATAGTTCAAAATATATCAATACATTCAGTTTGATTACTAGGCTGTTAGAAATCCCAAATGAAGTTACAGGCTAAGAAAACAATAACAATCACAGTCTGGAATAAGATGACATCTCCCCAAACTGCCTCATACAAATTCCTGCTGGGTAGGATGGCTGCCTTTGGATGGAGCTCCACGGTTTGGTGTCCTTCACTGGTTTCCATGGACTAAGCAAGGAACTGTAACCCAAATTCGAGCATTAGGGGCAGATGATCTGCCCTTACCCAGGTGGTCCTACCAAAGGCTTTGCAGAATCACAAGTCTGGGCCAGCTCTAGTTGAGCAGCTACAGCTGTTTTGTTCGTGCCAACCCAACCATAACCCTGGCCATTACTTCATGGTTCTGTCTCTCTGCCTTCACCTTCCTCCTCCAATTCCTCCTCCCAGCACAACAGCAGCAAGAGCCCAGCTTGGCTCTGGTTCCTGAGCCTTTGAACCACAACATGCAGCTTTGCCTAAGATGATGAGAAATCTTGAACCGCTTTTCAATAATCCCACTCCCACTTAGGCCAGCGTGTCAGGTCCTTGGTGGCTGCACATCTCACTGAAGCCACCGAAGCCAACGGAGCTGTGCTGAAACACCACCTGACTCACTTGGCTCTGAACCTTTGATTATTGACTTCAATGAGAAGAAACTCTGGGCCTCCATGACTTTTTGCTGACCTCAGAAGAGTTTAAGTAATAAACTGTTCTCTTGTCATGTGCAACTCCCCTAGGACCCCTCAGTCGAACAGACCACGAGCATTTGCAAGGTACGCAGCCCAGCATTTGGAGAGCACAACAACGACGCTACGGCTGAGAATGTTAATTGTTCTCCATTGCCCCCAGTGATTTTAACATTTCATAATTCCTCCACTGGCTGACAGCTGGATTCTTCCCTAATTAGAAACCAGTTGTAGTTGAAAAATCAGACATTTCCTGGAATTTAAATAACCAATTTTCCACCAGTCAGCATCCAACAACACAACCCTACAGTTTTGTTCTAAGCACATTGGAAAAAATCATAGGAGCATGCTGGATAAGTAGGGAAAAAAGGGATTTTGATGACTTCACGCATTCAAATACACCATTCCTGGATCTTTGTATTCCAGCTTATTTTGTAGGGTTTTTTTTTTAAAGGTGGAAATAATACCATTCATTGGCAAAACCACAATTCAATGTTTTTAAAAGGCAGCATGTTCTTAAATACTGTGAATGTATCTTTTAAACACAGAGCTGGCATCTGACTATATAATTATTCATCTGTGCCTTAGGAAACACATTTTTATTCATAATCAATGCAGAATAAATATTGATTTTTCCTCAATCGGTTGCCACAGGATTTGCTCATTTTCTCTCTGCAGCAAATTACTATGACAGTAAGGAATAGCTCTAAACTCCCAAGTCTTAGGCTATTGAAAAGACAAAAGGAAAAGCCCTTGGACAGCTGCTGGCCTCCAGGAAACTCCATGAATGGAGACCTATGGCACTGCATCCTAATTACATCCTTGGGGAACAGCAGAGAAGACAGAGCCCCAAACACTCACGCTGGTGGAGGCAGTAACAGCAATACTGTTTGACAGCACATCTTCTCAGCTGCTATTTTCTGTTCCAGAACCCACAGTTTCAGGCATATGTACTTTTTTTTTTTTTTCAAATCAGTCTTTATCTCTTGTGGTCGTGGGAAAGAAATAACCCTCAGCTGTAACTGATTAAAGAGGTTGGTGCTTGAGTTTGCAAGCAGCCTGAAATGAGAGCTTCAGGCTCAAATGAAGAGCCTGCTTGTCCCTATGAACTGTGCACCGTGACCTTGCAAATGGATGTCGTTTCACGGAGTCTTTTCCTTAACTAAGAGAGGACAACTGCAAATGGGAAAAAAGCATCGCATACTTAAAATGACCTTTGAAGCTGTGACTACATGAAAAAACTGCCCCAGATTGGAAACCTTGAGGCAAGACCTTGAAAGTCATTGTGTCTGGGGCATCTGCGTACCAAGTGCTTTCCAGAGGAAGCTATTTTATTTGGGAAAGAAATTAATGGAACTTTGAGTTCTCTTTGAGTAATGGAAATCAAAAAACGTATATATATTTTACATTGGGTTTTGGGTTTTTTTTGCCTTCCCTTGGGAGCAGCTGGGTTTTCCCCAGAACATCCCATTCTCATGGTCTTGTCTATTTTGGCATCACCTCTATTTTACTCGCTTTGCCTCGGGGAGGAGGGCTCCATAGACAGCCCAGCCCCTTCCATCCTCAGCCTGAGAGGTGCAAACTGCCTCTACCTGGGAGCACGGTGCTGTGCTTCAGGCAACGTGCTCAGGGAGGGCAAACGAGGAGCCAGCAGGTATTTGCACATGTGGGCACATCGAGTCAAACCAGAGGCAGCTTAGAACCTCTCCGCTCAGAGCATTTGCATAGCTCAGCCTATGAGGGGACAATGCAACTGGGACTGTACAGCATTACCCCTTCCCCAGCTCATTTAAAGCACAGGTGAGAAGCTGTGGCAAATGCTCTGGAAACGACCCAACTCATCATGCTATATTATTTGTCCCTAGATAGCATTTTAGCCAATGTAGGGTTTGCCAAAGGCATTTAAAAAGCTTCTTTGGCCTTCAGCAAGGGAAAGGGAAACCAAGGAAGAACACCTGTTTTAAGGAATAGGAGCACTTCTGGAGAGCATATACAGAAGCTTCCAGAGGGGTTTTAAAATGGACTTGTCAAGCAACTTAAATGGAAACGTTATTCCTAAAGTTTATTCTAAGATTTGTGCATACTTAACCCATAAATCCACGGCAAACAAACACTGTATAAAAACCCCAAGGGTAAATAGAAATAGCAAATCCCACGTAGATCACTACAGTTGTGTTGGGGGAAATCTTTTTGGAAGAGGCTGTTTGACTCATTTTCAGTCTTTCTGCCAGCACTCGGTTGTATATAGCGCACAGGAGAATATATTTAATCTAGTTAAATTCTGCATAGTGGGGGTACCAGAGCCTGTTGAGCAAAATCGATGATGCCAAGCTAGATCTTACCCCAGTTATTAGTACTTGAAAGGTATGTGAAAATTTTTAATAATAAGGAAAGCTAAACAGAGATGTCTGTTTTTCATAATTGCACAGTGCTCCCAAGACAGCTGTTCAGCCATCTTGAAAATCAATGTTTTGATGCCCTTTGAACCTTCTTTTCCTGTTGAGTGTCTCTCCTACAGGTTGCTCCCCAGGATGAAAACAATAAAAGCAAATATATAACAGTAAAGGCCTGAGGTTAATGTCTTTAACAAGATAATGTTACTTAAGGGAACTGTAAACCAAATCATTCCTAAATTCCATTTGTTCTTTGCAATCTAGGATATATTATGAAACCATATGTGTGCGTACGGATGCATACATAGTGTGCAAGATTTTTTACAGTAATATGACTGCGTTTTCTTATTGCGTATTCCAGTATTCCCATATCACATGGTTTGCTGAGAATTACTATTATTCTAACCATTAATCCTTTTATTAATAACTTGCTATTGCAGCTGTGTCATAAAGAATCACATCGTAACCTAGCTGGCTACGAGTCTAATGTGCAAGATCTAAAAAAATTTGCACCAGGTCGTTTTACCAAGCAGAATTTCTTTCTTTGGATTTAGTATCAAAAGCTAATTCATTCCAACAAACTGGCACATGCCTTTAATATTTTTTCATTTTCACCAGAGAAGAACTTGCTAAAATTACTTCAAGCTGCATACCTTGTGTATATATGAACTTAAAGGAGAAAAAAAAGAAAAGAAAACATGAAAGGGTAAATAGTCTCGTGATGCACACATACTGTATTTTATACCCACTGAAAATTTATCTCAAGACATAGTCAGGTTACTCTCTCCAGAAGTTACTTTTGCAGCATTCTTAGATATTCCCCACAATTCAATTAACTTTGGGCAAATTTGATATGGAACAAGACTCTGACCCTACGTGTGTGTTTTTTCTTGATTTTCATGGAAATGGTAGATATAAATAAGTGCAGACCAAAGGAGCGAGACTAGTTTATTTAACTTTATATTATCTACAATACTATAAAACCTGGAAATAAAGCAGAAACATAATCCTACCAAAACATTTTGGAGGCTGTCCAGAAAAAATCTAAGGACACTTGTTTCTACTGATATCTACATCACTGGACTCATTTCCATTAACACAAGTGAATGGAAATCCCTGCCAGCGGGAATCACAGGCGATCATAATCACTCTACAATGACAAAGTCTCAGCTCCTTATGCCTTCAAACTGCAAACCTACGTAGATGCTGAGGCAAAGGATAAGAGAACTGAGGATATGGTCACCATGAAAAACCCCTGACAGTTTAGAAAATGTTGGCCTGAGTCCAATTCTTCCTCCTCTTCTTCCTCCTCCTGAGTCTAAGTCTTGCTCCTGCCCATATGTTACTCTTGGGTGTCAGAGGGCAATGAGTATTTGGCATGATGTCTGCCACAGGCATCAGGCAGTAGGGTATTTTACTGTGAATCAAGAATCTCTACAAGTGGTCAAGATGGAAAAGAAAAAGCTCTTCAACACTATTTATGGCAGGAATAGGCTTAAACATCCCTTTTAATTATCAACACCATCTAGCTATGTTCCTGTGAACCATCATGGCTCTCTGAAGAGCATCATTGTGCCTTGCAGTACGGTGTTATTCGTACAGCCACACAAACTGGAGGCTTTAGAGCAGTCTATGGATGAATCCATGGCAGGGCTGCAGAGTCTTGCCCAAGAGAATTTTCTTCTAGGACAGAGAATAGGTACATGTGGAAACCAGGGTGAACTGCCCAAGACTACCCAGCAGGTCAGTGGTGGAGCCAAGGACATGCATCTTTTGCATCCTCCCCTCAGATCACTGATTTTCTCATTAGTCTAATAAGCTTCAGCGGTTGTTTCCTCATCTAGTCTTTGTAGAAGACCAATAGTCTCAAGACCTCTGACCCTAGCCCAATCTGCCCACCCCATGATGGGCACCCATCATCTCTCAGCAAACCCTACAAGGCACACCAGAACGACGCACCGCTGGGAGGAGACCTCCCTCCCCAAAGGCAGGAGGTCATGGACTCCGCTTTGACATGAGCCACCTGTGCGGTGCCAGCACGTGCCGCGACCTTCGCGGGCAATAAAGCCGCGGTGCTCCAACAAGCTCAGGTTTAACGGGACTTGTGCAGGTTTTTACTGCTGCTCTTTAAAATGTCTTTCATAAATGGAAACATTACCTTTTTCTTCTTGCACAGATCACACGTTTTCATGCCAAAACGTATTTTTAGATAGGTTCCAAGTATTTCACTTGCTCTCCTAGTACTAATTGCAGATTAACCCAACCTCATTGTGCCATCACAGCTGCTGGTATAACACAGCCTTGGGGCAGTAGACATGTTTATCTCCTTAATTGTCAAAATGCTTCCTTCTGTGCCATCAACAGAAGTATCAACTCACAGTCCAGAGCAGAAGGGATAAACCAGCACCTTTCCGTCATCCTCCCCAGGATGCAACTACACTTTCCCCAACTCAGGTCGCACATGCCTTCATCCATGCAGTATCTATAAAGGGATAGGAGAGAGATGCTGTTTAAACCAGCAGACATTTCCATACATATTTATTAAAGGAAACAGATTAGCAAGGTGCCAGGTTTTCCTGATACCAAATATATTCCCAGAACTGAATATCCTCTGTAGAGGGTTAAAAAAAGATATCACAGTATGACTAAATGAAAAAAAAAGGGCAGAAAAAATTCACTGTCACTCAGCTTAAAATTTTACACTTGGAGAAAAACCTGAATTATAGCTTGGGAAAAGAGAAAGCTAAAAGGAGAGGAAGAAGATTTGACAAACATTTAATCACAAGTGGCAGACAAAGGGCATAAGGAACAATTTCTCAGTGTTTCTTAGAAGCTGGAAACTTCAAATTAAATGGTCAGGCAGTAGTTCTGAAACAAATAGAGTGGGGGTTTTTTATACCTCACCATCATATGCTGTAAAAACCATTGCCCTAAGGATGTTTTGGGTACCAAGTGCATATATGGGTCCAAAAATCCACTGTCTTCTCTGCTGCCACTGGGAAAAGAATTACAAATTTGAGTACAGAAATGTAGCATTGAATAAAATCAGCATATTTATATCTAAAAAACTTGTAGCACTTTTGGATCTCAGCTCTGCTTCCACTGATGTAAAGTTAATCATGTTTTGCAACTGATTTTCAAAGAGATCAAATACCACAACTTTTCACTGCGCATTTACCAGTGTGAAATTTTCATTCTGGAAAAAGAAACCCCATCAGCATGAGATTCAGGATCCCTGGGGGTGGAGATATATGTGTTTCTAACATTTATGCCAGAAAGACAAACTGACCCTCTATGCTAATAAACATATTCTGAAACAACTGCAAAGGAACATTTATCTTCACCTCCCACCAACAGGTTATTTTTAGGGGTTTTTTTAAAATTAAAAAAAAAAAACCCACAAAAACCCCCCAAAATCTTTTCATCTAATCTTGGCTATATTTTCCCCTTAAATGCCTAAGGGATACAAGATTATTTATAACAGGAAACCTTTGATTTCTGAGCTTTTATGTTTTTGCAATGTTCCAACTTACCAAAAAAAGTGTGTTGATTTTTAAGCAAAAAGCAAATTGCAGCATGCACCCAGGGCTAATTCTCCCACTCACCGGAGCTACCTCTGCTACCTCCTGCTAGCGTGACCTGGAGCAGAATTAGGTCCATGTAAATGGTTTTGATAATCCCACCCTTAAGCAACGCAACCTCAGGAGCACGCAAACCCATCGGAGAGCAGCATCCCTTTCAGCACCTTACAGGAACAGCTGGGAGACAGTGGTGACAGACGCATTAAGGACCCCCCTGGGCATTTGCCTTCCCATTAGCATGGCCAGCGTGAGGTTTCCACGCTGGGTCAGGGCAGGGACCGAGCATCTCCCTGACAACAGCACAGACATAGGGTCCTCCCCCGGTCTTCCCGAGGTTGGTGGAAATTTTCCCATTGACTTCCGAGGTTGGAATTAGGGCCATGAGAAGCATGTGGATGGCACTAACCCATTTTTCCACATTGCACAATATGTATGTATGCAACTGTAAGTGTAAAATCCAGCGCTGCCTCTTGGAGAGGAGCCTCATCTCCTCACCATTGCCCCATCCTCTCCGGCCCCATCCAACGTGCCTGTGACCCTGGCCTGGAATAAGTCTGTTTTAGCTCTGCCAGCCTTCTTTTTAAGAGGATCTTGCTCCACTCCTCTCCCCACCAAGCTGTCCTCACTTCTTATATCTTTAGCTAACCACATCCGGACCAAATGAAGAAGCCACTGCATTTCTGAGCGACAGATGTCAGTCACTCCAGGTGATAGCATGGACGCAGGGTTTTGACAGATCCAGTGTGGTGATTCGTGCGACACAAGGTATGCTCGTACAAATTGCTATTATTTTCAGTAAAACTTTCCCTACGGGACACATCCCAATGGGAAAACTGCTGGTGACAAAATTTCAGCTGGATGGGGGCCTGTACAGCAGAGACGATTTCAGGATCATCGTCTCCCTGTGATTTTCTTTTAAAGTTAAAAAAAAAAAGCCTTTCTGATGCCTTGGTCCTTACAAGGGCTCAGAATAATGGTATGTTTATTATGAGAGATTAATTCTTTTTTCTTGGACATTTCTGCTTTCATTCATTTAATGATTAATAAGCTTGCTGAAAGCAAAACGAGGGCAAGAAGCTGCTCAGTGGATGAGATTTTACTGCCAGGTCCCGTCACTTCCATCCACAATTTCTTTCTAGTGATATAATATACATTGAACAACATGAGTAAAATTGGATGGGAATATGTTTGTAAAGACAGGGCTCGGCATCAGAGTCTAAGTGATTACAGACCTGGAAAAGTTAAAAAAAAAAAAAAAAATTCATGTGGTGATACATTTCCTGCAAGCTTCAATGCCCAGAAAAACAGGAAAGTTTCTTTGTATGTTTTAAAGAAATATATATACATATATGTGTATATAAAATTAGGTCTTTGCAGATGGCAAAATGAATGCCAAGCTCAGCTTATGAGGGGTAAATCAGGTTTCTGCACACAGAAACATTCCTCTTCCTGCATGTGCAGGTTAAATGGGATTTTAATAAAGGTATTTAATCAGACCCCATATAACTTCAACATGAACAGCTTCACACGGTCCCTTTTAATCTCGCCTTAATTATGGTTATGAAGAATGTGATAATATTGATTTTTTTTTTTTTTGCTGGCAAGCTGAGAAAACTCATTTTGCTGCTGGTTTTGCCAGGCAATTTTCCAGGCAGATGGGCTGAGCCTGGTGCCAAGCATGTCTGAGGTTGGTCAATCTCCTGACTTGCTCACTGAGGAGATGAGGATGGACAGAGGAGGCTGCAGAGGGGACACTGCAACATATCCCTGGCTGCACTGGCCAAAATCCCATCTCTGAACCTATCACTCTTTTTCTGGTTGTTTCTTCACTCCTATTCACACACCAAAAAAAGCCACTGGCTTCCTTCCACCACGACAAAAACTGGAGCCATCACACACATCCAGCAGAGAACCCAGTGATGTAGGAGAAAACTTGGTTATCTGGTTGAATTTTTTAAAAATTATTATTTGGACAGGGACTTACTCCTCAAGCCTGGATAGAAAGCTTTTCAGGGGACAGAGGAAAGATGTGACAGATGGGGATGTCATTTCCCCCATCTTGTCAAAGTTACAACCACTTTGGCAACTGCACAGATTGGTCCGCACATGAGTAGAGGCTTAATCCAGCCTGGTTTTCTCATGTTTCAGAGGTGGTCAGCTATCAGCTAGGAATCCAAAATCACAGACTAGAATAAATCTTAGAAGATCTCTTTTAACTCACAACAGTTAGAATAATAAAAATAAAAAGGCTGCACTGAGCTCTGGCAAAACCATTCCTTTTAAAGTTTAATTCTTTTCTTTCCCCATGAAAAATGATGGTTCCCTCTGCCTTTTCTCTACCTTTAATCCCAGCAATGCCACATTTATTCTAGTTGACCATGTACTTTCCTTCTCGTCTCCCTCCCTCTTGCACCAGAGCATTAATGAATGGGAACATTTTTCTTACTTTCAGACGCATTGCGAAAGGTTTCAAAGTAAATTCTCTGGAAGCCCAACAAGAGCCCACACTTCCCCCTGTAGCGCATTCATGGCGAGAACCCGGCGAGGAGAAATCACCGTGACCCCATCCTTGTCAGGAAAAATAAATACGTTTTCTTCCATCCAAGCTGCAATTCTGCGTGGAACAATTTAAGCCTTTCCTGCCACCTCCAGGCATTGAGGTTTGTAATTGAAATCCTGAGGAACAGAATTGGCCAGCAGACAAACAAGAAACTGTCATCCTTTTGCATCTGCTTTGCTCTTGGATGATTTAACTGGCCAACTGATCTTTGCTTTTCATTAATATTTAATTTTTTCCCCTCCTCCTGAGCAGGGCAAGGTGTTATGAGTGGTACTCTTTGGAACCAGGAATGAAAGCTTCAATCCACCATGCCGCCCTTCTGAGCTACCTCCAACCCAGTCTGGAGAGATTGCTCCGGGGGGACTAAGGAAACCATCTGGCTTTCTGGGATGCTTAAAGTGCTCAGCCTTTCTGCCAGAAAGAAGCTGATCACTGCCAGCTCTGGCGGAAGGCTTTCCAGTGTGATGCTTGCCTATAAGAAATTAGATGGACCTGAGCAACCTTGTGCAACTTCAAAGCTGGTCCTGCTTTGACTGAGACCAGAGGACCTTCAGAAGTCCCTTCCAATGTAAATTATTCTGTGGCTATCACAACTGCTTTAGCATAGGAGTCTCAGCATTGATAAGATGATAAAGCCCAGAGGCAGGCTCTGATTTGCAATGCTCCAGCCCAAAAGGGAGTCAATATGTTGTGAAAAGTGACTTAGAAGTGAATCTTGAATCAGAAAAGTGGGGAGAGGGAGGCTGGGGCATACCAGTCAGCTGGCCTCTGGAAACCTGGAGGCATCAAGCTCCAAACTTCCGGCACCCAAACTTTTTCTAGCATCCTCCCAAACACCCCTCATGCCTGATTGGAACCAAAAATCCTTTCAAAGGACACCCACGTCTAAACTCAAGAGGCTGGTAGGTACCAGCAGAGCTCCAGTAAATCCTTACAGACCTCCTGGCTTATTTACGAGGCATCTTGGGCACTATAAATAGCTTTTTTTTTTTTGTGAATTGTACCAAGAAAGGAGCAGGGGAGCAGGACAAAAGCAAGGAAACTTGGCTTGAGAAAACACCTAAACACGTCAAGATGAAGAAACTGTACAAGGCCTGGAGCGGGTGTCAGCCTGTCCTCCGCTCCCCCTTCCCTCCTTGGAGAGCGCTGGGCTCCTAAGCACGTCATGGCTGGAAGGAAAAAGTGTCATTAACATTCATTGTTATTTACCTTGGACTTGTGCTGATGCTACAAAAGGTTACTCATCATCCACTCGCTCTAGGTGACCCTGACATAAACCTCTAAGGAACATAAGTGAGTGATATCCCAACTAAAACTAGCTGGAAACTATTCAACACACATTTTCCCCTTTGCAAGGCAACAAGGTTTTGACTAACCAAAGGCATTTGGGAGAAGTCATTTGCTTTCCCTGGGCATGGATTTTTATTGAGTTTTTTTCCTCCTTTTTATTGGTGGAGAAAAATAGGACGCCCAGGTAATTTCTACAGCACAATTTCTCTTTCTTTTGGCTTCCTCTGCCCTTTATTTTCATTTTTAACCAGTTTTGGGCTGGTCTTTTTGAAAGAGTGAATGCATCCCTCAAAATATGGGCAACAAAAATGGAATAAAAGAAAAAGCCTGTGGTTATGAGCAAACCTAGAAAGCTCGGCTCACACTGAAAGATGCTTTGAGGTCCAGCCTATGGGCTGATCTGCACACTTGGCACCCAGAAGAAGATGCCCTGACCCAGAGCGTTTGCATGTCCTCCCACCTCTGTGCCCTGTTTTACCTTTGGAGCTAGGAACAACCCTTTTTGAGAGCTACAAAAATCCTGCATATCTACAGACATCCCAGCCCTTTGATTAATTCTCTCTTAATTAAGGTGCAGGCAACTTTTTCATGAACAATATCAGTGGGGGAAGATCTCCAGTTTGTCACAACACATCAGAGGAAACTTTGGGAGGAAACAACCAAGAGGTACTGGATAGAGAGAGCTCATTTTGGTCCTCCCGGCTTTCTTGTCCAGTTCTGAAGTTCTCCGTTTTACTGTCTTGGACTCCGAGAGTTTTGATGCCGTCTTAGGAAAAAAAAAAAAATCTATATACACACATTTAAAAAAATATAAAAAGACTATCATCTTGCTGCACTGTATATTCTATTCCAATGAGCACTTTAACAAATGTAAATAAAAACAGCTTTTCCTCTTCTGCCTTGTCCCATGAAGCTTTAGTTGGGCCTCAACATAATCCATGGGATTTCTGAAGCTTTTAGTTTTAACTAAGTAATTTGTATGGCTGCCTGAGATGCTTCCAAATGTGCGGTAACTAGATTTTGGTATGCTCCCAACCACCTAATTAAAACCATGGAATAAAATAATTCGGCTTAGGTGATTTTTAATTCTGCTTTCCTCCTCCTCTTATTTTTTAATCAAAAGAAATCTTCTGAGTCACATATCTAGGGGATTATTCTAAAGAGCACTTTGGAAAGGGCACACATTGGAAATCCTATATAGCAGCAGAGGAGAGTTGTCACGCATGTGTGTAGAGCTCGTTTAGACTGAATGCCAAAGGTTATGGTACACACAGGAAAAAATGAAATTGCTTGTGATCCTCCTCTTACTGCAGCATCCCTTTCGGAATGATGTAATGAGGAAAAGAAGATTTCCCCTTCCAAAGCCTTAACGAGGATTTTGGAACAACTGGTGAAGGAGCAGCTCTGGGGGAGCCCAGTGCGGACATCAAATGTGCTCGAGGAGCATCAGGGAAACGGTGCCCTTTGGGGCATTTGCTCTGTGCACAGTTCCAGGAAAACCTCCTGTATCATGGGAGCAGGGAAGAGCTTTCCTCATCCAGAGGAAATCTCTAGTCTGCTACAGACTACCCTTCATGGGGAGAAACTTGAGCAACAAGATGCTCAAGCCTTCCCCTTGGGAGACACAGGCTATTTGGAAACAGCAGCCTGCGAACAAGAAAGGACTTTTCTCCTTGCTGTGTCGATACAGCCAACAATCAAGATCTGGGCCTTTTACTGTAATTGTTCGGCACAATAACACACAGATTGAAGTTTGGTTTTCGCGGTATCTGGCTAGGCATGTCAACCTAATGTGGATCAAAGGCTACATGGTAGAATTAAGCAAATATAATCAGTGTAATATGATTCATTCTTGTCCTGCTGAGCAGATGTTTGAACAGATGTCAGGTAAAAAAAAAAACGTGCTGGGGAGTTGGTGCATCATTTTAAATTAGTGCATTTAAGAGAAGGGAGTATCTTTATTAATCCCATTTAAGGTGAAAGCCAGTATTTATGACTTTGGTTACTGGGAAGTTATCCTCCCTTTGCCTTTTAGTGGCCAGCAATCGCGAGTTCCCCTATCAGAAACATAACAGTGCTGGTGGGCTAGGATGCTTGCCTATCGGCCTGCTCTGCTTAAATCTCCTTCACCTTGGGAAGCAACATTTAACACACTAAGTAAATAGAGGGTTGAAAATTTTGAGTCATTACTAGCCTGCTATCTGGGGAAAACATTTGATTTGGATTGTGCTGTACAGTTGCCATCATTATATTCTTGGGAGCTTCCTAGGTCCCTTGCTTGCTGTTTGGTAAACACGCTAGCAAAAAACTAGCTTTTTCTGGCATTTCTAAGTCTGCACTAAAACCAAAGGAGTCCTATTACTCACCTGATTAGTCACATAATTATAGTAACCGGATTTAAATCTGGTAATTATTGAGGCAACACGAAGCTAAACACTCATTTAGTTGTGTATCTGCAGCCTTACTAACCACACAGAGATCCCACCACCCAATCTAAAGTCCATGGGCAGGACTGGAGCAGACCTCGAGAGCCCACACGTTGCTCAGCCAAGACTGTTTCTGCAGTGTTTAAAAGCTGCGCCTCCTTTGTTAGTCAAAACTCCACAAACCCTAAAAAACAACTTGTAGCCGATAAAGAGCTCCTTGGAAGAGTGCCTGGAGATGACTAACCCATCTCAGTTTCTAGATATTCAGAAGAAAATTGCCTGGCCCACCAGAGCAGTAGTGCAGGACAGGTTGGTGGAGATGGGAAATGAATTTCTTACATATTCAATGAGATTCTTGCTTGATTACATTCTAGATATTAATCAGCTGATGGGAAAAACTCAGGTTACAGGTGGCCTTTCCTTAACCAGTTCTACTGGCCGGAGAGCTGATATACTCCAGTACTCACTCTTTAAAAAGGACAAACTGAAACAAATAAATGGGAAGGTTTGGGGTGACTTTGCTCCTCCACTCAGCATTTTTGCACCAGAAAGGAACATCAAGCCCTTCATCTTTGAGGGTCATTAATTTCTTGAGGGATCCTGGATGGCTTCCCTACAAATCTCTATGGGGATGATTCTTTTTATAACTATCTCATGTCACTGGGGAAAGTTTCTCCAGCCAGCACATTCACTCAGCCACCAATGCTGCCTGACATTTACCCTATGATGCGGCTTTGATGACTTTGTCTGGCTGTGCAGAGGCATCCACATAAGGTCATCCTTTGCAAGAACAAGCAATTCCAGAGCCATATTATATTAAGGCATCAATGCTTGGAAAATCGTGCTCCAACCAAGCTGCTTTATTTACTACTCATTACCCTTAACATTAATTTGAATAGTTTTCTCCTATTTTATTCCCTCTCCCCATTTTCTTTGCCATCAAAACATATTACAGTTCTGTCTGCTGCACACAGAGAAGTTCACATGTTTTGGAAACCTTTCAACTGGTGAACATATTTAGATGTGTGCCTGAAACACAAGCCTGTGTTGTTGTTACAAGGGTATGGATCCTGCTTTAGCTTGGGATTTCAATTAGGAGAACTGTCTGTAGCAGGAGGCAGCAGCAGACTGATGGCTAAAACTCTTCCTAATTCAGATTTGCTCTGCTACTAAGGCACTCTGGGATCCTCACCTTACCGCTTCACCTCCACATGTGCCCAATCCCTTCCCATTCATTTATTTCACCTATTCCAGAGTCTGGTCCTAAAGTCAGCAAACAGGCTGGATATTGGATCCAGATCCTAAAGCTCCTACCTGGGCTCCTTTCCAGCAGTATATTTGTAAAAAGGCTTTGCTGAAGAAGCCTTTCAAAGAGCAGCTGGGGGAACGAGCGTCCCTGCCTTGCTATATTTCAGAGCAAGCTGAAATGATCCCTTAAGCAGAGCAGCATCCCTTCTGTGATCCGATGATTGACTTCTGTCCTGCTTTTACCCAGGAGTTGCATTGTAACACTGCTGGTTGACGGGGACCACTGTGATTATTTTAATTTTCAAAAACAGAAGAAAAGAGACAAAGAAATGCTCCAGGCAAAATTCTTGCACACGAAGTGCTCTAGCCCTAAAGGTGTGATGAAAGCACAATCCTGCACATAACCCTTAGTTCTGCTGCCTAAAATAATACTCCAGGATGCTGGCAGGGGAATACTACGCTTCCTGTGAGTGTTTCAGTTCACATTCTCCCAAAAATAACACAGCGACTGTTAACACCTGCACTTTTCAACGTTTCCTTGCTAACAACAAGGAGATTAATGGGTTCCATTCAAAAAGACCTTTTTGACCTCATTTATGATGTTGAGAAACTCAGGAAATTGCTTGCTAATCCAAACCTTGATAATCCCAGTATTCTTCAAAAAAAATCACTGCTCGAAGCATACGGCAGGAGAGCTGTTTTATCAAGGTAGGGCAGGATCCACAGGGTGTCACAGCGGGTGGATCCCTGCAGTAAAGGGAAAGCTGAAGAGCAGACTGGGGATGCAGGAACAGAAATTACCCAACCTGCCCAGTGCTGCTGACTGCATGCATGACTTCCTTTGACCAAGATTTAGCTCACATTTTGGAAAGCCTGGGAAGTTGGGAGTCCAGGGGAGATTCCAGCAGCTCCCCAGGGGCTCCAATGCTCTCTGGCAGGATTAGACGAGGCTAATCATGCAGATGGATCCCAGAGTGACCCCGAGATGCCTGATCCAGCAGCTCCTGATGGCTCATTGCCGCAGCAGCTAGGGAACTGCCATGAGGACCAGGAGCTGCAGGTTGGCCACTTCTGGACTAGTTCAATCTGGCAGATGGCATCACTTCGCACAGGACCTCAGCCTGTGATTTCCAGAGGAAGTTTTCTTCCAGTTTTTTCTATACAGTTCCAGCCTTCTGCTTTCAATTTTGCAGAGGACTGGAGGGTTATTTTTCTTTTTTTTTTTCCTTTTTCTTATTGTAAACAGAAAATGGACCGAACCACAAGAGGCTGCCAAAGAGGTCCAGTCTTGAGCAAACAGCCTTCCTCAGACTTTACAAAGTACAAATACAGCAACACCTTTACCTGTCTCTGCTTAAAGAAGCATTCATCCAGCTGCTCAAATGACATCTTAATTTACAAGCTTTGCTAAGTGCACACATGAGCCAGGAGAAGTGCAGGGATCAGGACTCCTCCGCAACAGGAGGGAAAACAAGAATGCAGACCACTCCCCGGGTTCAGCACAGGGTGGTCAGGTACACCAGGGCGGCAGCTGCTCACTTGCCACCTTCCAGAGGACATGCTGAGGATGCTCTTAGAAAAGGACCAGCCTCAAAGAAGGAAGGTTTGTACAGGACAGAGCCACTTCTATCCTCTTTTACATTTTCCTACAATCCTATGCATCTCCACGAAGCACAAATTAACCTAGAGGAGTTACAGCTAATAGATCTGTGCCTCTCCTGGGGAGGGAGATGGGTATTTCTCAGTGGTGGCTGGAGGTGGGTCTTAGGGTGCTAAGCTGTAACGTCCTCCTTTTCCCCAGCAATGAGCAAGTTAACCTCTGTGCCTCTGTAAGATGGAGAGAACTGGTTTCCTCTGAAAAGCCCCGGTGAAGAGGGATGCTGAAATAGGGACAAGGCAAAGAGCAGCCTGTAGATGCAACGGCTCAGGCTTTCTTGTTTGAGTAAAGCTAACTAGATCCTTTCATTGTCAGGGAAGAAGAGCACACGCAGAGGGTGACCCCAGCCCAAAGAGATCCTGAAACTTCAGGTGGCCAAACCTAGGCAACACACTCCCACTCCCACTGCTAGTGCTCCCTTCCTGCTTGCTCTGATCCCCTTGCTTTTGTTCTCACCACCTCCCTCCTGTTTATCTGTCATCCTCAAATGACCATTTCAGGTCTCTGTCTCACCCCCAAGTCTTCCTCCATTCAGCCCAATTAGCAGTCCTAATGAGCTAAAAAATATTTTTTTTCCCAGTCAACATGGGGTGCAAAATCATCAAGTGCGCGAGCAGGAAATAACAATGTACCACCATTGTAGAAATTTTTACAAATTGTACTAATCGAGTTGTTTTGTAGATACCAAGCAGGTGGGGGAGGGAAACTGGTGCGGTCATTTAAATCCATTTGCTCAATAGGAAGTTTTCAGGCAGTTTCAAACAATTGGGGCTGAGAAAGTACAGCTGATGTTGTGTGTGTACACAGCGATTTGCTGCTGAAACGCAGAAAGGTCAAGCCATTGAGGGCTGATAGCTGGAGCCCATTGTTCAGGAGGCCGGGTTCCCCACAGACCTGCAGGAAGCACAGGGCAAAGCTAAGGCTACCCTTGCCAAAGTTTCTGCAAATATTTTCCCAAGGCAGACTTTGTATGCTGCTTGCAAAACAGAAAAAGTAAGGGGCATCGTAAACATGTCAATAGGCATGGGGGGAAAAAATACCTTCCGACAATGAAGCATGTGTATGTTTTCCAAATGATGATACGCACATAATATAGGGGTCTTGGTAGGGTCATCTTGAGTGAGAAAAGATGGTAGGTCTGATCCTGTCATTAGAGAGAGATGCTAAGGTCCGTGCAAAGATGGCCTCCATGGGCATAAGCATCTCTCAGATCTATCTAATGAATGATTTCAGCTGGGAAACACTTCACAATACAGGTCTTAGAACAGTGAAAAGGATTTTATTTCACTTTGTTATACTGTCTCCCCCCATGTACCACTTTCTGGGTTGGTCAGACTAAAATTCAAAGAAATTTGGTCAAGAGTGAGTAGAGGCTTCACTGCCTCCACCTGATGGTTGTTTACACTCTTAAGAAAAAGTTGAAGAACAAGCCCTCTAAAACTTGTCCCCAAGCCACTGCCTTCTGATGTCTTTTTCCCATGTTGCTCAGTCATTCCATCGTTCCTGAGATAACTTCCTTTAACTTTATATAAGGAAAGTAAGTAGACTACAGAAAAACTCATTTATCAACAAGTATTTGAAAAGCTTTGATTGCCTTTGGACTCAAGCTGCTGTAGGTAAGTGTTGGATCTGCTGATTTGCCAGAGTTCTTATCTGACCATCCTCCAAAAAATGACTCAATTCTCTTAAAACATAAGCTACATACCCCTGACACTGCAAATAACACTGAAGATGGTCAGAAAGCTTGAAATAGTCTTTCAGGTTGAGATCTCTTCATGTTCTTTAGGTTCTTTCAATGAGAACATCACAAAATTTGTGTGTACAGCTCCCTCGATTGTACTATTACCGGGTCCCTTCAATCCCAGTTGCAATAGTATAACTGTCTCAGCTAGAAGGTAAACTGGGAGACATGCAAAGTATATGAAAGAAAAAAAAAATCTGGAAAATAGTGCAAAAAGTCATTAACTCTGAGCAGAAAAAAGCAAAGTTAGCACTTTTATCCTAGAAGGATATAAAATTGAGAAATCTTATGAACAGGCTCCCTGATTATGCGAGAGTGGAAAGATAGGAAAGTGCTATAAGAAAATTAAACGATAACATCATAAAACCTACACATGAGGTTTCCTTCAGTGCTATTGCCCACTGTACGCACTTACTGACTTCTATCCTGATACAGTGCTTTCCCAAAGCTCAGCACGTGTTTTCATTCAGTCTCTAGAGCCGGCTACAAAGTCACTAGCAGAGCATATCATGATCTCAGACCCAGCACAAGCCCATGCTTCAGCATAGCATAGAAGCATTTGTGCTTCACTGAACTGCAGTAAAGACCTCTTTCAAAATCAAAAAAAGGTGGGGAAAACCCACTGTGTTTCAAAAGCTGGAAATATTTTACCCTTCAAGAGCAATGAATAAAATACAAAACCCGAGAAATAGAAGCCTGACCAATGCATTACTCCAACTTTACGTAGGTTTTATATGGGTGGAACAATCCAACATTGATTTGGGAGTCTCAGGTTTCCCTTCGTAAGAACAAGAGAATGAAATTCAAGGAAGTCTTCATATTGCAATAGTCCTATACCTGCAGTTACCCCAACTGACATTCATTGCATGGCCTGCAGACTCTTGGATGTACAGGAACCGTTTCTAAAGAAGCCAAGAACAGTAAACAATCTTAAATTTGCTATCTAAAGCCTTTCTCCAATGGTGAGAAAAGTAGGACCTGAAAATCTCCCCAAAAGTTGTATCCTGATAAATCACTGAGAAATGCACTGAACTGAATGATGGATTGCTGATTTACCCCAGGATAAAAGCAGGATTAGGCTCAGGTAGCTCAAATGCAGCGAGTCCTTCTGAGAGGGGAAAAAAAAAAGGCTGAACACTGATGGGTTTCAAATGCAAGAAGAGCCAGACTGCAGCAGTGGCTCCACCCTACCATGAGTAATTAAATATTTTTCAGTTATTCTAAGCAATGAGATAGTTGATTCAGAGATCACATTCTGCTCACAATCTGCACAGGATAAAGCAACTTTTCCTCTCTTCATCCAACCTCCTCCGTGGGGTTCCGACTTTCTGCATTGCCTGGATGCCAAGGCAAACACAGATATTCCAAGGAACAGGAGGGATTTCAAAAACCTGCCCTGCTTTCAAGCAGAATAACCATAAAGCTGTTCCTAGACATGCACAGATCATTTTGTGCTAATCAGAGAGCAAACTCCTCTGCAAAATATTATTCATGGGACTGAACATCAGCCAACTGCAAAAACATTTTCTTAGCTTGTGGATAAACAGTCACACAGTATCTGCTTAAGATAGAAAGGCCTCCACCTCCCAGCATTAGTGTAATTTCACACTTTACCAAATAAAACGCCCAGAGGTTCCCGAGCCGCATGCAGGAAAATTGCAGCAAATTAAAACATGCGGCAATTCAGTTTTGGTTAAACTGTTCTGGTCTTTGTTTCAATTTCTTCGCCTGATTTGAACTGAGCTTCTGAATTAGGAATGGTGAATCTGGGATTTTTTTTTAAGATACAGTTATAGGGGAGGGTGTTATTTAGAGAGCACAGGGCAGGGAAAGAGGCCTGCCAAGGTCAAGAGAGAAAGAAAAAGCCGAGTAGGAACTAAACAGGGAGACAGAGTATGCCCAACAGACACCAGATTAATCCTGCCTGTCTGCACCCATCTGCCATCTCATCTTGTGTTTGGATTTGAGACGCTAGGGCCAGGGACCTCTTAACAGACCGCAAACAGAGCCTTTGAAGAAGTGTGAACCTCTGTGCTTGGTATCAGAAGTAATTAGAAAGATTCCTAGCACCACATAGCTGAGGTTTTGATCCAAAGTTCAACAAGGCCACACCATCTTTTCATAAGGCTCATTAATTGGTACCGTACCAGCCACAAAGAAAGAAGGCAAAAACTCTGCCTTGGACATCAAGGACTTTACACAGCCACAATCCCAACACAAGTCATCGGTTGTTTCTCCAACTTTGGCTCAACACTGGCCTCTCCACGAAGCTGAGCGCAGTTCATCTTGCTTCATTGACCCCAGAAGAGGAGCCCAAAGTCCTTCCCTAACTTTACTGAGACACTGGGCAAGCTCAAAGCTGTGAGCCAGGTCTGAGCACCACCACATTTTAGGGCTGCTGGAATGTGACCTTTTAATCCTGGTCCATCCCAGAGAGAAGGAACACCTCCGCGCAGGTCTGTTGCGCACGTTTCAGTTCATTTTTCATCCTGCTCTTGACATTCAGATCAGTTAGATACCTCAAGCCCTAGAACATTTAATTATAGCTCATGCCATCATTTACCTTGTCCACTAAGCCTTTGATTACATTAGGCAAGGAAGAAAATTTCATCTATGCTATCCAGTTATTCCTAGTGTGATCCTTAGGCTGAAAATAAAACTAGAATTGGCTAGAAAGAGATGATATTTTTCTTCAAGACAGCTGAGGGAAGCATGAAAACCGCTGTCCAGGATATCCGGAACTTGGCTGGTTCTTTTCTCTTCCCTGAGTTTGCTCACCAAACGATTTTTGTTTATTTTATAAAAAGCCTGTTCCTCTTTGACAGGTGTCCTATAGGCAGAAAATGTGTCTTGGCTAGGGACATGGGAGGGAATTAGTTCTGGGTTTCTCCTAGGGAGTAATGGGAGTTCCTCTGCTAAAGGTCTGTGCATGGGCAGCAATATTCCTTTCTGTCTTTAACTTCCTGTTCTGCATTCAGGCGTAGAACTTCAGGAGGGATAAAGTTATTCAGAATTGAAAGGCTGTGATAAAAATGGAAGAGAACTTGCCACAGCAGATGAAATAGGACCTTTGGAAGCGTGAATTAACCTGAACAGAAAATTCAAGTCAGGTTTGCAAAGGTTTGGCAATTTCAGAAAGGAGTGTTGCAAAATCAAAAGCTCAAACTAAAAACCCAGGAGAGACAAAGAGGTCTCAGAGACAAAGGGTGGTATAAGGCTATAGCCCCCACTCGCTCGTCCTTAAGACCAGTTTATGTGCTCACATGACTCAATGATGAAAACAAAGCCCTGCTAAAGTCAGACAGCAGTTTCTCCTGGCTCAGCCAGGTCAGACAAGCCCTAGGGCCAGCAGAAGGTTGTGGGAACAGAAAGGCAGGACTACAGCAGCAGTGATGGAGATCAATTTACAGTGTTGAACTGCGCCCACAGTATTTTGACATTAGGTCACCATCACTGAAACAATTTCCGATTTTGCTACCTGTTACTGCAAGGTCATCCAAGTCACCCTATCGTTATACAGAAACTCAATGCTTAACGCCTCCTTGAAGGGTAAGCCTTTACAGGAGCTAATGTCTCCTAGATGGTAAAAGCCAATAAGCCAGGGCTGTTTCTTTTTTCCACAGAACAAGCTCAGGGAAGAAACAGCAAAGGAATGAATCAGCAAGGGCTGGGAAAGGGTATCAGATTAATAATACAAGTCAGGGGAGGACAGGGAGTAGCTGTACACATCATCCACATGAGTATAGCCCACAAAATTCAATATAACAAAGCACCGAGAGTCGTGCTTAACTTTAAACATGTGTCCCGCTCAGTCAGTTGCTTAATCACTCTACTGAATACAAATGGTCTCAAGCGTTTAAATGCTCTATTAAATATGAGTACTCTAGAACCAACGCTGCCAGCAGAACAGACCCCTTTGCACCCACAGGTAGGGGTCAATCAGTATTTCCAAGAAGTTCTGTAACAGACAATTTGTACCTTGAGTAGAGGTACCAGAATCCTCTATGGAAATTATTTTTGTCTCTTTTATCTCATCTTCACTGTCAAACTGCCTGTCTGGAAGCCTTGTTTTGAAAGAAAATGCAGAGGAAGAACCCTGTTAAGCAGATTTTGCAAATAATGGACAGGCTTTATTGATTTGGGGAACAAAAAAATTTGAATTTCACCTCACGCAATGCTTTTTGTAGGTCCCTGGCTCTACAGGACTAATTAGGAACACTCTTTATGAGCCTTCCTAATTGGGGTGGTGACTAATAGGTGGATGTGCTTTATTTTTCCCAGCAAAGTTTCCTTTACTGCTGCAAACTGCACAGCATTAAACTCAGAGGAGCTGTGACCAATTTACATGAAGATCTGCTCCTTGGGACCCATCAGACTACATCATGGTCACCTTTGGGGCCTAAGAAATCAGAGGAAAACCCTTTAATGTGGGAGGGAGACTTTAACGATAGATGAAATGAGTGAACCAGAGCTCAGCCAGCCATTTTAAGTGTCTTTAGCATATTTCAATGAAAGCTTTCATGCTATCCAATGTGCGTCAAGCCATCCTCTTGGCCTGGCAAGCATCCAGGTGGCAGTTCCCCTCCTCCCCTCCACGAGTTGAGAAGAGAAAAAGAGTTAGAAAGTGACATGGCAAATCTCCAGTCCTCTCTAAATGTATTTTACTAATATGGCAATTAATATCATGGAGCGGTGCCTACTTCATAAAAGCAAATTCAATATGTCGGTAAGAATGTAGAGTGCGAGTGATTTAGAAACTACTATTTCTTGGACAGGGGCATACTTAAAAAGCATGATCTCATAAATCTGTGGTTTCTCCGCATTTTTAGGTTGTGTATATGAGAACTCCCACACCAGATAGCAGGACGTGTAACATTCTTAACTCCATGAACCCCAGTCACATGATGGTAATTACTGAAGACCTTGAAACAAAAAGACTAATAAATTCAGCATTAAGAGCACAGCTCCTGTTCAGTTACTCATAGTACCGGGCTGAATTTAGCCAGAACCCATGTATGGAAAGGTCTTATCCTTTAAAACATCTTGATTTCTCAACGTCTTGCTGATCATTTTTATACCTCTGTCTACATGTTGGACAAAAGATAGTCCACCCAAGTGTCTTTAAAGGGCCCAAAGCTTCTAACCCAGTGGGTGCTGGCTCCTAATTCCTTTGGCCTCTTCAGAAATTCAGCATCAGTATCTTTGAGAGGGAGGAATTATAACAAAGCCCAGCTCAGTGAAGTTTTACTTTCCAAATACAGAGGTTCTTTAGAGCACAGAGATGAGTATCTTGAACTGATTTGAGAAATATGGAATCACTTATGTCCCAGGGAAGATGGACCACGTGTATTCCGGTGAAGGAAAACTGCCTGAAACGGGGAAGCAGGTAAATTGGTAAGAATGGGGTGGCAAGCACACAAAGGAGGGAGAACAGTAGGAGCAGAAGTATTCACCACCCACTGCAGGCGATGAGAAGCACCCACAGTTTAGCATGTCCCCAGATCAAACTCCTACAGATGAATGCAGGTTATTGTACAAAAGCTTCCACGTCCTCCTTTTTCCAGAGCCATCGACAGAGATTACCGTAAGGGAAAGCAAAAGATATTCTGCTCTTTGCTGTTGCTGTGGGTCTCTCCTCCAATTTCTGGTGTGGTCTGTGCATGCCTGGTGCTGTGACTCATTAACTGAACAGAGCACAGCTTGCCCCGATGTTCGACTCTTCTGCCACGGGTAAAGCTGCCAGCTCTTTGAAGGAGATAATAGGTCCACTGCTCGGCCAGGGCACTCCTGTCTTAGAGATTTACATATGTATTTTTAAAATGAAGCAGTCATTAAAATGCTGCCTCACTCTGCTAATTGCAATTATCCCATTCTTTCGGTGGCCCACTGTAAACAGAGAGTTCACTGTCTTGTCTTTTGCTCTAGCAACAGAGTCATCTCTGTCCCAGGACTTCCTCTTTGGCAACAGGCGATCCCATCTGAATCACTACCCAGCTCTTGCTTCACCCTTAGACTCTGATGGTCTGATAACATTTATTCAGGACTATAAGCAATTAAAACCAAGATGACACATTAAAACAATCTCAATTTAGAGTCCATCTTTAAATGATTATTTAGAGCTGATTGGGAAATGGAATTTCTGCTCTGCAGGAAATTCAAACATTTCAAAATTCCCTTTCATCACAGATTGGAATGCAACCTGAATTTGGCTTAAATCCCATCTTAGTTGGACTTTCAGCACCTGGGACTTGGAAACTGCTTAACGTCAGCCGTCACTTCATCCTAGAGAAAAGTAAAGATGTTTCCACATGGGGTGACAAAGTCATCTCCATTAAAATGCACTCAGCACTGTCCCATTAATTAGACTCAGGATAGGCAGAATCCCTGCTTTCTACCCAAAGCCTCCACATGGGCATAGCTGTGCCCAGACCACACCTAACATATTAGGACTGCGCAGGACAAACCCAAAGAGACACGAGGATAGAAAACAAGAACTTTTGCCCAGTAGAGCCAGCACTTGTCCATGAAAGAGGGAGTTGTGAGTCTGAGACCTTTCTGAACTGGACTGAGATTAAATCTGTATCTCCTCTTTTTCATGGGAAGAATCCACCCACCAATTTACAGAGAAGGTCACAACAGGCTTTTCTCCACCCTCTCCTATTGCATGTGAAGGGAAAGCAGCAGAGTCAGTGCATGCAAGAAGGAGTCTCACTTTGCACATCAGGGAAACAGATTCCCCCAACAGAGGAGCACCGCGGTCTCCTTTCTCACTCCTTTCACACTGCACAGAAGATGAATCAGCAGACCCTGAATGCCCTTCTGTAGTGATGAATTCATCTGATACAACAGAATCCAAAGTTACGGGGAAAACCGGTGTGATGGCATCAAAATGAAGTATGATCATGTTGCCATGAAGTCCCACTTCTTATCACATTGGGAAAAAAAAAAAAAGGGTTTTTTGGAAAAAGTTGTGTTCTTGTAACGACCACATGCCACGGACCAGAGCAAGAGCTGTCCACTCACTCCCCTACCCTTTCTCCTGGAGTTGGTGGGGATGCAGCACAGGCAGGGGGACTGGCAGGAGGCTGTAGCAGACGATGGTCCCGTCCCCGGTGTGGATGATGGAAGGCCTGAAATCCCTCACTGTGCTGCACAATTCATCTGCTGCCGTATTTGGACATGCCTTAAATTTTTGTCCAAGCCAGGACTGAAATCGTGGCTATTAAAAGCACCATTCTTCACCTACGTGCTGTAAAGGGCTCCTCTTTCACAACTGCTTGAGTGATAGGTCATTACTCAACTGCCTTTACAGAAAAGCTATTTTCATTAAGTTCCTTGCAAATCAAATGACTTTCTGGTTTACTGAAATTGCGTTGGCTTGAGTACCCTTGTCATCACCAAGTCCCTTTGACTCCTACAGCAAAACAGTCCCAAGGAAGTTTGCCATAGCTGAACAGGTGGGGAAAGAGGGAGCAATGGCCTTTTATAGGATGAAAACACATTTCTGAACATGAAGCACTCCTGAGGAAGAAAATCAGAATATGGGCTCTGATTCAGCAAAGCAATTAAGTATGTGCTTTAAGTCAAAGCCTTGCCTAATTCCTTTGACTCCAATGGGATTTAAGCAAAGACTTAAGACTTAGCTGAATTCAGGTCTGAAAATTCATCTGACATTTTTCCCTTCTGGATTATAGTGAAAGAAAGTGGTTATAGTGCATGCCTTGAGAAGAAGAGGGGTGATGAACTGTGGTGCACATTCAGTCTGATGTAAAGCTTTTAAAATCACTTGGCAGGCACCGACTGATAAATTAAGTTGCTCAACTGGTCGTGCTTTGCAACCAAAGCCATTGTCTTCCGAGGGCTCAAGCATTTTAACTTCCCAACTGGCCTCAGCTCCGCTGTGTCCGATCCGAAGAAACTTTACACTTGATAAGTCCTCTAATATGCCAGGGAGAATTCCTCCCTCCCCTCCTGCTCTCCTCCTACCTCTTTAATGAGCATCACCATTAGCTTCAAAGTACAAAGGGAGTTCACTTTGTAAGCCTTTGTGTTCTTTGCATGTTAGGATAGCTAAGGAGCAGTTCAAAAAGCAATCTGCCCAGAAACCACAGTTTATGAGTCCCAGAAGTTTCATTTGCTCAGGTCAGACTGAAAGCTTGGCTGAAGATACAGTAGAAATTTTTCTCTGTCAGGCAACAGAAAGCAGTACAAAGAACCCAGCTGTTAGGTCTCATAGCCCAGGCCTCTAATTAAAACAGTGGAAAATTAGATAACTTCACAAATTCATCACTGCCACCACTGGCTGTCAAAAGAAAAGCTCGGGGGTTACCACCCACCTTTTGTTTATGTTGCTAACCAGTGTCTCCATCTTGTGTGTGTGTGTGTGCGTGCATGCACAGAAGAGGGTTTTTCTCCCTTCCCCCCCACTTTCAGCCACTTTTTGCTCCTCGTTCAAGAAAAGTTCTGATGAGACTGGAAAGTGGGCTGTAAACCAGGTTTGCAGACATGCCTCCCCGGACAGATTTTCAAGAGGGTTCTGTTCCTCCAAGGGAAAATGAAAAAGGCTCAATTTTATTGTTCTCAGAGGAGGAGGAGGCGGCATTATTCTTCCTAACGATACAAGACACGGTCGGTGCGGTGCTTCTGAAAGTCTGGCCTGAGGTCAACAAATGTCACTTGTAGCTTGCAATCAACTCCATATTAAAAAAACCCAAGCAAACAGTACCTCCATCCCCTAAAATAAAGAAGGAAAGACCTTGTAGTGCAAACACTTAAACAACAGCCAAAAAAGAAAACTTCCATTCTTTGAAAAGTTCAATTCACATTTTAATTACAGAGGATGAGTTCAATAGCTCTCAAGACTGAGAGTGATTAAAAATGTCTCTTGTATTAAGCCTTGCTTTTAGAGAAAATCCTCCTTCAAAGAACAAAGGAGAGAGAGTCATGTCTTAACAGTCACACAAAGTATGAACCAGCTTCTGCAGTTCTGGCACATGAGACCACGAGGGGATGGACCATGGTACCACACAGGGCAAGAACCAAATTAAAAATGTAAACATTTTATAAATACCTAAGTATACCTAGGGCTCAGACTGGGAATTGGTCTCAGCTTAGCTTTCATTTGGGACTGCAGGGTAGAGCAGCAGCAGGGCAGATGCTCCCATCCACAGTGGGAAACCCAAATGAGACAGCCAGCTTTGATTTGATATTTTTTTTGGTTACAAACACTGTCACAACACCTAAATGTCTGAATTTGTGAGCAGAGCCCAAGCAGCCAAGGCTGGCGAGAGCAGTAGGTTGCAATTTCTCCTGTCCCACGTGTCCATGCAGATGGGGATCAGGGCTGGGGTACCAGCAGCCTGTGTGGCTTCTCTGCTTTCGCTGCCCTGCTCTCCTACAGCACATGCACTTGGAAAGGGTGGAAAAAGAGTGTTGTTTTGGCATAAAAGGTAGGACTGCCAGAGCATGAATAAGAATAGAACTAATAAAGACAATCTCCAAGACAAAAAGATAGATGAGGCATACAGCTACTTCAGGACACAGGATACCTATGCTATATTAATCCGTTAATTAATTTCCATTGACAGAGCAGGAATAACTACAAGCTCTTAATTTGCCTTGCTAGTGAAATAAAGCATATTTGCTTAAAACCGTTGCAAAGGCTCATGCAAAGCACACACGGTTGCTTCAACTAAACACATTTTACCTTATAACCAAGGCGAGCTGAGAGCATTCAGAGTCAGCTCCCAGTGGCTCAGCAAAGTGACTCCACCAAAGGCTTGTCTGACCGTACACAACGGCTGCTCCTCGGGTGGCCCAAACACGCACCCACCTCCCCGAAGGATGGAGCTAAGGCTGAGCACGTGCCTACACACAAACCTTGCTGAAGTCACTGCTCCTGTGTTCAGAGCTATATGGGTTACAGCAAGCCAAATCACCCACAGCCTGCGGGGTTTTGCAGTGATTTGTGTCTTTGGCTTTCTATAATTGGCAAGATTTTTCTAAAAACAAAAAGCACCAACAACAACCCCTTCCCAGTTCTCACCAACAAAAGGTAAAGACATTGAGAAAGACGGCATTCTCTTGTCACATGTTACCTTCTAAATCTTGAGTCTTCCTTTGTACTCTGACAGTAATTTCACATATAGACATGGCTGCCAAGCGAGGTTTGTTTGATGTTCTTTCCTGCCTTTGTAATGGAGTTTCCTTTTAAGCAGGAGGAGGCGGAGGGAGAGGGGATGACAGGGGCTTATAAATATGGAAAAGATACTTTTTGGCATAAAATTCATGTCGCATTTAAAATATCTCTATGACTCTTTTATTTTTCCCCCCATTAAACTGGCCACCTTTGGGATTGTCCACTTGGAAAATATAATGTTAAAAAAAGAAGCACAGAAGGGAAAATCATCATTGTTGGAAAATATTCAAAACATTGGGAAGCCAAGGTTGTTTCACCCAAAAAATAGCCCTTAACAAAATCTACTACAAATTCTGGACTTAAGTCAGTATAACCTCCTCTTCTCTGAAAGGCCAGACTGCCACCTACGCACCTGTGGCAGCTGCAGTCAAAGAAGCAATGAGTGAGTTGGTTCTCTCTGAAGTGATCAGATCTTGGCTAACTTATGCACTCCATAGGAGAAAGGCCACAATACTCATGCTAGGTCTTAATAATAAGGTCTGGGGAGGTAGCTCCCGTGTTCTCTATTGATAACACAAAGCCAGTGATGATCCAGCCTGCTAGGACAGCAGGCAGTGAATTGCCCATTAGAGCCGGTATCTTACACCTTACAATAAGTGATCTCACAGATCTAAGTGGCATCCCCAAGGTTACAGAGGAAGATCATGAGAGAAGGAAGCGATTGTTATCCAAAAAGCAGCCGCCTGGTCCTCAAAGTCACCATGCTGATGTTCCCACACCCAGTGCCGGAGGACCAGACCTGGGATACTTTCACATCCAGTGCATGAGAATGACTAATCTGAAACAACACATGACCGAAAGGACACATCATACTTGCTCTGAAGGCAACCCAGGACCTAATTGTGTTATCCGAGGAGCAAGCCCGAAGGGAGTATGAGATGTACTGGAAGCACACAAGCCAAGCCCAGAGAGCTGCTATCCACCAGTGGCTGGTGAACTCAGCGTTCAATTTGACTCAGCTGCCTGTCTTGTCTTCATTTCCTGAAGCTTGCTCAGAGCTAGAGCTTCTCAAGAAGGATCTACATGTCTCCCTGCTTTTTAGAAAATAACGTATGTGCGATTCATTTATCCCCATGACTGTATTCTTTAGATTGCTTTTGACACTACACACTTTGCCTGACACATGAACACCCCCCCCCTTGATAAATTTATATGCCTTATAAACAAAAGCTAAAAAATGTAGCCAATGACCCCACAGCCCTGCCAATTTGAGCATATGGAAGAACAAGAAGATGTCAATGGATTTTTTTTGTAGGAGCACTAGAATTTGAAACAGAAAGATCCATTAGTCCAACTAATGAGGGATTGTTCCCTATAGTATATTCCCCTCAGCACTAAATGACTCAAATGATAGCCCTTCCAACACTTCCCTGGGGAAACTATTCCACAGCCCAATAGATCACACTGTCAGGAGTTTTCAGCCAGCTGTATTTCAAAGGCTACAAAATGTGCTCAAGTGTTTGACTTGGAAAACATTTAAACAGTTTTTGACTCTCATATTTGCGATACCACAAGCATGACTTCAGCTGCTGGACCACACCATCCAAGTGTTGCACACCTCTGTCCTGCACACACGCTCCCACATGCGTGGGATTGGGCTCACAACTTGCTCTGCAAGGAAAGCTGCCGCAGGAAGGAGATCTACTGAGTGTTTGATGCTGTATAGGCAATGGAAGCCTAAATTGTCTTGCAAGCTTGGAAGACTTGGGCTGACATAAATCCAGAGAGAATTATTCAGGAAAAAAAAAAATCAGGGTGTTTGATGCCACCGGGTTGCCAAGAAATGTCCATAATGCTACTAGAGAAATTCTGTTTGCATTCTGTATTGAACTGTGGCCCAGGGCCAGCAGTCAAGCTCCTGGTTTTCTGCAGGTGGCCTTCTCTTAGCCTGGCTTCAGATGATATGTAAATCCCATCTAGCTGTGCAGCAGGTGGGATCAGAGCTGGCTGCTTTTGCAGACCTGATTTTCCTCCAGTCGCCATGACTATTTTGGCTTGATGGTATCACTGCAAAAGCAGGACAGCTGGAGGCACTGGACCCATTTGTCCTGGGAATAAATAGAGGCAAAAGGAGAGCTTTTTGTGTACTGCTAGAGCTGGAGGTGTCCCACTGGAAGGACCAGAAGGGCTCTGCAGAGCTAGTCTTGAAGCAGTAGCTTGAGGTATTGATGTGGTAGGTTGAATCAATGGTAATGCACAGTTGAAAAACTGGTGCTGAATTTAAAAAACAAGGACAGATGAGAGTCTTCCTGCATCTACAAAGCACATACTGTTCTTCTGACAGCACAGGTTTAATGCTTCATCCACAGGTACACTCTGGGATGATGCATTGCTTGGGAACACTTCATAGCATCTTGTAGGATTATTTCAGGGAAGCAGAACGCAGCTCTTACTGAAGTTCCTTCCTAGGACAGGTTTGTTATCCAGAGAGCAATATCAGATCTGTATGTACACATGCACACACACAGCTCAGAAGCTCGTGGCTTTCTTACTTCTTTTTAAGTTGACCTTAATTTACCTCCTTCAACCACAGCTTCCTCTCTCTGGAAGCTTTAAATATGATATCCCAGTTTTCTTTGAAATAGAGATTTTGGCAAAGCTTTGAGATATTTGGAAGTGGGCAGAAGGTAAATCATGTCTCACCCAGAACAAGCCCCTTTTGTCATCATCCACATTAATGTAATGCTTGTACTTATCTGCCAGAATCCTACTGTGCTAGATGCTGTACAAACACACAACGTAGAAAAGGGACCTGCTTTACTCTGAAGTGTATAATCCACTTGGGCTAGGACTTAAATGTTCTGATTTTATACCTAAAAATAAAACAGAAGAGAATGTACTCTTCTCCTGTTACCACCCCCATCATCAAGAGGAGAAATAAGGAGAAGTTCAGCCACTTTTAAGGATGAAATGTGATAACAGGTCCAACGAGTGAAATAAAAACCATATAAACTGATCTGAGACTTCAAATGCGTGCAAAATGCACTCACTTTCTTGGCAGAACTCATTTTTATGCAACTTAGGCAGGGAAGTTCCATGAGGCATCCCGTCCCATGCACTTTACTGGGAAATAAAGATGTCACTGAAATTCCTGTGCAATTAAAGTAGAAGTGGACAGTTGAGAAATGTTTATTGGAGAAACTGGTCTGAAACAAAACCTCAAAGGTGCTTGTTTCCCTCCCCTCTCCCGAAAGACTTTGCGGTGGTTTGAAATCCCTATACTGATTTGGCTAAAGTTTTTGCAAACCATCCAGAATTTTATAAAGGATCACACTTGCATTGTCAAAGTCAATGGAAACAAGATGAGGATTTAGGCACTGCAAATGTTTGACACATTTCAAATCTATGTAAAGGGAAAATCTAAGCATTGTGGCTTAAGCTGTTTCTCTGGCTAGAGGTAGGCACTGATGTTCCAACAAAAATACTGGGCATGACTTCTGGGAATTAGGTCTGTTCTTTGATATCTCACACACAGGTTTTTCTTCTTGTTTAGGTAACATTATACCATGTAGATATGAAAATGAGAAGCTTTGATCGATTCCACTTTGTGCAAAATGCATTGAAGAGGCTCCGGGAAGGAAAGACGACAGAGGGGATTACTGTAGATGCTGGCTTCAGATAGCGTTGCATTCCTTCCACCACATTAAGCTGCTTTATGCCATGCCACGACTTGACAAGATATGATAACGTAATACAATAGGACATGATACCGCACAGCAGTGGCCGAAAAAGAGGAAGAAAAAAAGAAGGAAAGGAAGGTTTTGTTTGGGGAAGGATTATCTTCTTCCGATGAGGGCATTCCTTCCAGCAGTTGGGTGGGTATTCAGTTAGGGAAGGGTCTGCTAAAGGAAAAGCCAGCTTTTTTAGTATCCCCTGGACTTCTAAACACTGCAGATCGAAAAGCATTACAAAGGACTTTTTACAGTCTGCTAATGAACACCTTCTAATCAAGAGAATTAAACTCAAGTGCAGGCTGAAATTTTAATCTTTCCATACATCCAATCCAAACATTGTTCTGCTTTCTTAAGGGATTAGTAATTATTATGAGAAATAACATTGCTTCATCCCAAGTTACTTTGCAATTTCTTCTGAGCTGCTTCCTCAGACCTCACACTGCACAAAATTGGTGGAGCGACCACCACTTATAGCAAGAGTTTGGAGAATCATAGGTTGGTTGGGCTGGTGCCTACACAAGAAGGAAAAAAATTGTTTTACTTACAGACAGACTGAAACACATCTGTCTTCATCTTATTTCATCTCTAAATTATTCCTCTACTCTGATTTAACCCGTTAAAAGTTATATCCTTTTCTAGATGAAAGTTATCCAAACTGGAAGTTCTGCAGTTTGGCAAAGATGCTTTCAATTTCCTGCAATAGCTTGGTTATTCTAGTCAAACCACCTGCCAAATTTAAGTCTATATAGCAAATACTCAGTCTCCTATTAAAAAAATAATCCATTTTCAGTGAACACACTCTCAAAATCCACTTATCTTTTTCTTACAATGCATTTCTACAATCTACTCTGTTGCAGAAGGCAGGGTTATCAGATTGATGGCTACACACTATGGAAGGAGGAAGAGTTTCTTTTGAAAGGTATATTCTAAAAACCAACTAGTAATCCTTCGGAAAGGCCACGAGAGCAATGCATTGGAACAGAAACTGCCCATGGCAAGTGTGCTCACTAAAATCTGAGCACTCATTTAAGTGCTTTGCTGAATCAAGGCCTAAATTCCTGGGTTTATTCAGCTTGGTAGCAGTGACAGAAGGATTATTTTATAAAATGTTTTTTTGGTATTTTTTCAGCAGCTGTTACTAAGATTTGAGCAACAGTCCAGGTCCTGTTAAACTCTCTTCACGAGGAGACCGGACCAAACACTGAAAATTGATTCTTAATATTTGGCAACACCCCTTAAAAATAGATTTTAAGTCCATCTTAAATGGTTGTCACCAAACCACACATTGAGCTGGGGATCACAGCACTGCAACACTTGGAGCTCTGGGTGAGGTTGTACCTGTCACCTGAAGTAAGGACGTGCCTAGATGTTGAGCTGCTGTGAGCCAGGTTTCCCCTGGAAGCATGTAACCCACCATCATCAATGCTAGGCATGATGCTCAGGGAGGCTGCAGCTCATGTGAACATATATAGGCTGGACATAAGTCAGTAGAGCTATCCCCAGTGCAGAAACACAAATGAACTGTAAACCCCCTTCAAGGAGCTAGGTATATACTTATGTTAGCTCACATTGAATGCTGTGCTGTTACAGCAGTCCTCGTGCTACATGGTTTAAAGCCAGCTTGCATGGGGCAACGTGAGCTGCATTCCCAAGAAAGCTCAGGAGAGGTTTTCCAGCTGGCGATTCTGCCTAATTTAAACCCTAGCAGTTCAAGAGAATGAAGTACCAAGGGGATAAAAGGCGACCAACAATATAAAAGCAACATGGCTTAATTCAACCCTTTTGTTCCTAAAGAGGAATAAACTGCATCGAGCTGATGAGTTTTACAGAAAGGTCATTCTCTGTGCATGCTCCCCAGAAAGGCTTCCTGGTGGGTATGCAGATGCTCTTGAGACACTGAGAAACCTGCTTTGGTACCTGGCAATGCACTGACCTCCTATGTGGTCTTAGGGATGTCACTGCCAAACTAGGAGCCTACATCTAATCTACCGGGGCTGTATCGGCAATAGAGAGAAAATAAATCCACGATGCCTGCTCTCAAAGGGCTTTCCAGTCATGTCCCAGATCCGTGGGGATCACCAGTAAGCACATCTTGCTTGTGTTTGGGTACAGCCAGCTTAGACATCCGGGAGTCAGTGTATATTCGATCTTCCGCTCCATGCTACAAACAACTGGGGCTGGATTTCACGCAAGTCTTCAAGTCTGTTTCCAGCTGGTTAGGTACTTCTGAAAGCATGAAGGCAAGCACTAGGCTTTGGGTGGAATTTAAGTTTTCTAATTGTGGTTGCAGGTGTCTACAGGTCCTGAGACAGAGGTCCAGTAGGGTTGGAGGTACTGGTACCAGCTTTCACAGAAAATACCTACACTCCTGCTATGTCATTTTTAGAGCAAAGCCTGAGGCACAGCCTAACCTGAAGCAGGAACACTTGTCCCTCAGATATTGGTATTAAGCCCACTTGGGTGCATATGCCCACTACTGAATGTGAGTGATGGGATCCGCAATATCCCCCAGCTCTTCTTAGATTTCAATGTTCTAAATTCCTGATTTCAAACCCGGGCCCCGTCCTTTCTATTCTAAGAAATTTTGTCCATTGAGAAGTTATCACTATATAAATCAGCATCTCCTCATATACACTATAACCACAGTAAACGCCAGCATCTACCTCATAAGGGTGGGATGGGGGGAAGGGGAGAAGTGAAAAAAGCAATCAGTTGAATTCTTGGTATCAAGCCTGAGTGCTCTCACAGAAAGGGATTTGTTCATCACAAAAATTGAATTCACACCATTTCCCTGATCCGAGAAGACAGATGACATCAGACGCTTGGCAGGAGGTGCTTTAGAGAAGACTCTAATCCATGTACTGACAGGAATATTCACTGGAGCTGTTGCTCACGCTCTGTGTCCAAGGTTTGATCATGGCTTGAACATGGCCCTCATCCTGGCTGACAGTAAAAATGCTTTGTGGCAACTGACAAATGAGGTGGTACCCTATAGATTTAAGTGTGATTGTGATATACAACATCAGCCTAAGAGCCTAAGGAGTATGGGGGATAAGGGTTGACACTAAAAGTCTAGTTGGGCTCAAAACAGCAGCACGTGCTACATACTTTCAAGATTGCTGTATCTTCTTCTCTGCCTATGGGGAAAAATAAATGGACATGTTGGATCAAATCCGTGTTCCCTGTTGGATTTTATCACGGCTTTATAGGCTTACAACTCACAAGTGAATAGATAAGGGTGATATAAAGTAGTTATCTAGAAGAAAAAACACTGGATTCTTTAACACATTGAGCACAGTAAAGGATTCATTTCCAACAGCTCAAGGTTAGTCCTAATGGGCTTTATTCTCCTTTATTCAGAGTTCTTTGCAGCTGCCCGTGTTTAGCAATCAGGATTATTCTCCAGCTTAGAAGCAGCTGAGTAATCAGAAGTAGCTATTCCTTACTGGGAATATGCAAGACAAATCTGTTGGTCAGGACTCATGGGGGCTTTGAAAAAGTTAGAACCCACCTCAGATCTCAGGTGTGAAGGTCATGACCCATTCAGTGGTAATAGGATGAGATGCATTTCATTTTTGAAAGATTTAGTTTGGTCAGCTAGACAGAAACAAGAGGAGAAATGGGAGAGTTTTGTCTTAATTCTCAAGGCAGCAGGAGTCAGAGCACTGGTTTGCACACTGCAGTCTTCAGGACTGCACCGGAGTGGTAAAGGCCAACTTCTATTTAAAAAATCCAATTCTAGATTAATTAGACAAGCTAGCAGCATAAGCATCCCACTCGGTGGTGGCAGACTAAAGAGAAAAGGTAGTAATGAAAGGTAACAGCTAAATTAAAACATTGGCCAGGCTAGATTTTGCTCCAGGTCTCCTTTCTTACATGTATTTAAAGTTGAGGCTGTTCAGACCAGTATGGCCTGTCACCCTTCAAGTCAACATCACCATACCAACATCCTGATGTGGAATTCATCCTATATCCTTGTTAGCAGCCAAAGGTAGGGCCTCGAGCACACCCAGGTGTGATAAACACATTTGGTGCGGTACTCGTCATGTAGCCAAAGCAAAGATAGAATGTACTCTTCTCCACCACCACGGTCTTGGAAGAGTGAGCCACAAGACCTCAAAGCGGTAAAAACCAACAAGAGATGTCTCTGTCTATGAGATAGCTGATATTCAAGTGACTCCATTACCACTTTTCATAAGCCACTTGGTCCTGATAACGTCAGCACAGACACAAGGGAACAGTCTCTGACTCCGATAGTTATGCAGCTTTTTGAACATCCACTCGAAGAACAGGACTGGTGTAGTATCACGTGAACTAATCAACCTAAATTATTAACAAAACAGCTTCATTTGCCACTTATTCTGACTGTTACAGACAATACTTGAATAGCAAAGACTGAAAAGTGTCCTCCGCATATTTGGAAAGCCAGGGCTTTGAAGTGACATGGAAGAACTAGGGAATTTAGCAGGGCAATAATGACAACAATGACAAATCATAACTCTGTGCTTTCCAAGAACTGCTGTGGAGTCTTTTCCATGAGGCAGTCAGGGAAAAAACCAAGGTAAAATTCCTGTCATCTGCCATCTCTGGCAGATGGAGGAAGGCAATTGATCTGTCTTTAAACAGGTAAAACACTGTCTTCAGTGGTATTACTTCCAGCTTTTCCTGACGTTGGTGAGATTATAGCCGACTCTGCTTTGAGCAAGAGGTTGGATAGAGGACATCCTGAGGTCCCTTCCAACCCGTATCGCCATCCAGACTGCCTGTTTTAGTTCTTTGCATGGAATACTTCATTGTACTTAACTGAATCTTAGCAACTTTGTCATTAGTGAAATGACCATCTAATAATTACAACAGTCCAACAATATGGCCTCATCTCACTAGCCCTCTGCCATGGCAATGGCCGGATTTCTATTAAGAATCAAAATTGGTGACCATTTCAGCTTCCTCTTGGAAAAGAAGTTAGAGAATTGTCTACGGGTCACCTGCCAGAAGAAGCATGGAAAACAAGGGAAGAGCATCAGCAGGATGCAGGCAACCACTCTGACTCCGAACTCCTGAAGTCTGGATTTCTGTTGTGGCAACTGGCAAGACTGCAGGCTCTGGTCCCAAGCCCAAAGTCATGATTCCCCTCCTTGTACCCACGTAAGAAGCTCAATCCAGAGCAATGCTGTTAGTGTGACTCAGCCGAGTGTGTTTGGAGGAGAGGATGGCTTGGGGGGGATCTTAAAGGAGACCTGGCTGAAAGCCACTGGCCTTAAAAGCAGAAAGCACGTTGGTAGTACAAGCTCTTCCCCAACACACCGCTCCTCAGAGGGCTGTGGAGACTCCAGGGAGAAAAAACTAAACAAGTTGTGCTTTATCAAGGAGTTCATGGGCAATGTTACCTCTCATGGCACTTGAATGCCCACATGGACTGCTCCCTACAAGTTGCCACAAAGGGTTAGGAACGCCTTGCCTTTAGCCTGGTGTGCCCGCTGGTATGTGACATCTCACTGCCTGAGCCCCCATGACCTGCAGCTGCTCTGGATGTCCCACACTTCCGAGTTGGAGATTTTCTGATGCAGCCAGACCGAGCAACACAAGGTAAAGTGCTGCCATGCGACCAATACTTCCTTTGCCCTGCACTCTTCCTTAAACCACTTTCTGTCCCTCTTTCTTGTGCATTTGACTTCTGTTCAGGAGAAGGAAGTAACCAAAAAGCCACAAATAAAAATTTCACTCAAGCAGAGGGGCAGGCAAGTAATCAGTCTAGTTTCTTACAGTGTCCAACACGGAGAGGTGCAGTCCTGGAGTGTGCCAGCAGTTAAACCTTTCTCAGTACTCTCTGCAGTTTTGCCTTGGACTTGAATTGCTTTGGAAGCGCGCTACATGTGGACATGCTTAAAAAAGATGCCGAGATTAGGAAAACATTATTTCACTACAGGAACAACACATTTCAGCTGCCTTTGCTGCTGCTCAATGTGAAAAATCTTTTCCAGCAGAGAAAGGACTTGGTGAGGAAATAAAGTGACACACACTAGAACAAACTCTGGGATTTGGGTGGTTTGAGACACGGAGGTGCAGGATAACTTTTTTCAAACCAAGTGGTGGCCAGGCTCTGCTGTTCCTCCTAGGGTTCAGTGACTGCAGGAGGAGCAAGCTGAAACCACAACTCCTTCAAAGGAGGCACCAGCTTCCACACATAACCATCTCATGCATGATGAGAAATAGTTGAAAGCTGCACCTGGTATTGCTATGAAACAAGGATGCGTTGTGCTCTGTATCAGGTAGGGCTGGTGCCACCCCCATAGCCTGACAGACCCTGACCCCTTCCGCAGAAACACCCTGGTCCTAGGGACACGGGTGATGGCCAGAAGTCTACATGAACAGCTCTAGTGGTAGCAATCTGCTGGTAGCTACTAGCCTCTCCAGACAGTCCTCAGACCAAAGCCAAGATGAGCTGAGAGGTGGATATATGTGGTCAATAACTTACACAGCATATGTGCTTCTCTAATGGGACAGGAACTGTGCAAGATTTGCATTTGCCTCTGCCAGAAACTGCTGCCCATCCTTTGTACAGGGTGGCCAGGTTAAGTCACCCAAGAGAAGCAGGTTTGTAGGTCATTGGCAGAGCCGCAAGAGCACAGGAGGCTCTGCTTATACTAACAGCCATCCAACTGGACAAGACCAGAAACAGATTCAAGTTAAGGAGTGTTTTTGGAGGCACTATTTTTGATAGTTTGTTTTTCTGGTTTGTTGGCCTTTTCTCAAAAGGGATAGTGTTTCTCGAAGGGAAGTTTCTTTTTGCAAAGTGAGTGACCCACTGGCGTCAGTACAAAGTTTTAGGAGATGAACTCATACTTCTGAGTATGATTCCTTCGCACTGCTGAGAGCTGCTAACGAAGAGGAACAGGGAACAGCTAGAAAGGAAGAGCCAGCAGCTTGGGAAATAGAAAGCAGGGGGTAACACAGGCCAAGGGGTCCTGATCTGCTACAAGCATCTTTAAACCAGAGGGGTCAGTTCCTCCCTCTTCCTCAGAGAGAGGGCTTAAGGGTCCTCAGCAGCATTTGAGCCTCAAAATCCCTCCTCCCTCTTGCTCATCTGCTGCCTGACTCCGAAAGAGCCTAATCTTCCCTGACTTGCTTTGAAGTTACCCAGGGATTTAGATTTCTGCCTCTTTTAAGGCAAGGCAGAGTGCTGCGGGTGAGCTGGGCAGCAACGTAACCATTCCTCCACTCCCTTAACACAGAGCAGGCACTGCAGCGTGACAGCATTAGCAAGGGTCAGCTCTTCCCCTCCTCCTCTCTCCATAAAACATCTCCTCCTGGCTGGTTTTGCAAGGAAAGGGATCTAACACCCTCTGTCCAGCCCTCCCAACCAGCAGCCATAGCATCGCTGCCTTCTGCTGGCTCCTTCCTCCAGCCCCATGACCTTCCATGTGCTACAGAGCACGAGACATTTCTGCAAACCCATCTGCTTCCACTGTCTGCAAACAAGAGTCCCCAAAAGCTGACCTATAGGTGTTTCCCATCTGCCCAAGAAGCCTTGGTTCGTAAGGATACTGAAGGGTAACTACACCAAGCCTTGCGGCACGCCAACGTGTTGTGAAGGGAGTCCTAGATCCAGGCGATGGATTACCGAGGGATTCTTAGAAACCTCATCCCTTTGCAGTGATTTACACCCTCTGAATCTGCTTGGCTTCATACACAGCACCTTCCACCCCAAGAAGCTATCACACTTTGCAAAAGGGAATCTGATATGTTATGTTAAAATATATTTAAGACAGATTGGCTAGCCTTATTTACTTCCTTTTCAAGGAAAGAGAACAGAGCCAATGTCATGCTGTGAGTCACCGGAAAAATAAAATTGAATCCCTGGGGGCAACATTTGAAAACACCATGGAATGGGACTTCTCTCTCCTGTTTTTCAAGGATCCTTGAAGTTTATCATCCCCAATCAGCAGTCCACAGCATCACAGAAAAAGTGCCTCCAAAACACCATAAAGCCATTGGGGTTTTCATTTTCCAAAACACTGAAAATCCTCCCTCTCACCCCAAATTTCTTATCACTGCTGAAAATCTTGCTGTGCCTGGGGGCTCTTGGTTCCTGTTCCCCTCTAACCTTCAGGCCTTGCCCAGCACAATGAAGGCTGTCAGCAAAGGGCACCTGGCCAAGAGCAGATGCCGGGAAGGTTACCCAGGCTTTGTTCACATGTCATTGGCAGGGGTGCACCCGCGGAGGCAGAAACATGAGACTCCCATCCCCAAGTTGATCTGCAAGTCTCCATCCAGGAGAGAAGGTGGCTGGGGTAATTTGTGTCTCAGTGGAAATCATGAGGCTTTACACTGAATGCATGGGAATTCCCAGGCAAGGACTTCATTTAGGGGAGTGAGAGATGCGCAGCACCCCTGATTTTTATTCTTCGTAACAGCTTATCTTCTCTTGCATCATGAAGTGTCTGGGAAGCAGCCAAGGGCATACAGCAGGGGAGATAGCAAGTGGGGAGGGAGAGGAAAAAAGTCAAGGGGAATACAAGCATATTTATAAAAATCAGAACAATAGTTTCCCAGAGTTGTGATAAGAACTATTTTCTACTCACAAATAAAAACTGCAATGCTGATTTTTTTTTTCATACATTTCTCCTCCCTTTTCTTAAAAAAACGCATAACCCCACAACTTCCCCCAAAATCAAAGCTGTCATGAAAGTCGCAGTCAAGGTGGAAGGAGTTAATCCTTTTGCCTCCCAGCAGGGAAACCATCTGCCTGCAGACTTTGGAAAGGACCATGAAGCTGGTGGTCCTGACCCAGTCCCTGGTGGACATTTGTTTGGATCATAAAGCTCAGCGCGCAACACTCCCTCCAGTCCGAAGCAATTGGCAAGAGCATCTCAAAGGGTGGCCTGGATTCGTAAACAAGCAGAGCTTTGCATCCCCAGCCAGCAGTGCTGTACTTCGTTGGCAAAGCCGCCTTACGCAGTATCCCTCTGGCTCTCTGCCTGGCTCTTGCAAGTGTTATCAATCGCTTGCTTCCATGAACATTAAAGAAATCAAACTTTCCTTCTTTCTCTTGTCCCCCTCCCCCCTAAATAGCAGCTTAAAAGGAAACAAACTTAGATCAAGGTCAGAGGAATAAAAAGTCTGTTTCTCATGCTCTGAGGAAATCCTAGCAGTTGGACGGTGGATGCAGTTATCTCCCAGCCCTATCTGGACATGAATTCAGAGAAAGGCTGGGAGGGATTTCCCAGGATCTTACAATTCTGCCCCCATCTCCTCCTCCCTGTTGCAAGGCAGGATCCTCTCTGCACAGCCTTCCTGACAGATCTCAGAGCAGATCCCACATATGGCTACACAAAACAACTGTTCTGCCTAGGATGCACTCATGGGTGTCATTTATCCTTGCTGTCCAACAGCATCAGCTCCAGTCGGAAAACCCCTGAGCTGACCCCCCAAAGGCAATGCCTGTGGTGGCTCCTATGCCTCATCACCAGCAGGCAGGAGCACCAAGCTGTGAGGAGCTTTATCCGTGCAGCCGGTGTAACAGCAGCTGTGCACAAGTTAGTTGCCTGAATGACCATCATGGAGAAATTCATGTGAGTATTTATAAGACATATGGAGCCACTCCACTGAGTTTAAGGCAATTGCTCACCTGAGCAAAGGCAACCACAGGGCTGCAGGTGAGGATGAGGTGAAGTCACACTCGGTCAAAACTAGATCAAAGAGACGTAGTTGTGTACGTAGCTCCCACTGGAATCAAAGCATTACTTCAACATCTCTGAAGATGGAAACAGCACTTTCAGTATGCATTTAACATGTAGAAGTAGATACAAGTAAGCTTCACTAATTAAACACATCCTTGCGTGAAGCTAAGGAAAGACCAGGCTCAACAGAATCCTTCCTCCCCATATAATCACCTCAAGCTACGGCAGAGTATTTCAGTAGCAGGCTGAACAAGATCTTTAGCAGTTTTTAGCTAGAATTATCTCTATCACCCTTGCAACATCTCACAGGCCGATCTGAGCTTTGACTAAATCTTACAGAAAAAACAGGAGACCTGGAGTAAAGGAGAAGCAACCCACTCAGTAGCACTTGGGAAAACAACAGAGCTGGGAGAAGAAACCAGCTTCCACCAGGGTTCTGGTTCCTCATCGAGGTACAGGACATGTCCCCGTCCCCCCTCCATCCTCCTTTAAATCACAAAGCAACATCTCCCCTTTTCATTCATGCACTTAGCCCAAATAAGTCCAAACAGGGACAAAATAAAGAAGAAGGATTTAAAGTTCATGGTTAAAATAGCTTATGCATTTTGGAGCTCCTTCCAGCTTCATCTCAGCAACATTGTTCTGCGAGCCAAGGTTTTATACGTTGTGTCATCAGGGGATCACATTTACAAATAAGATCAAGAAGTGAAATACAAGTCACTTGAGATGGAGATAACTCACTTGCTGGCAGAGAGCAAGGGGCTGCATTGATCTCCCGGCCCATGCACACACTTTTCCATCTGCCAATAACACCCAGCAATTAGTCAGTGCCGCAGCACGCAGTGTTTATAGCTGAAGGTTGTAATGAAATCAGCATCTCATACAGGGAATCTAACCCCTCTATAGATAATCGGGGTGCCAGAAGTGGCCCCTATGGAGCAGAAAGGAAATACCTAGACCAATGCTGGCTTTGACATACAAAAGTCTCTGAAAGCATTCAGAGCCCTTAGAGGGATATTGACAAACTAAGGGAAGTCCCTCTGCCACGTAGAAGCCTGGAGAAGGGCTTTAGATCCGCGTATTACTCGCAGGGTTGCTCTGGGTATATCTACAAGGCACAACCCCCCCCCTTCCCCTCCCCCAGGCTAGAGAGACTCAGGTGAGCATCAGCCTGGACATTACATCTCCACTTTAACAGCACTTCAAGGAAGGGCCCGGCAGTTGGTTTGTCTGTTTGACATCAGGGAGCCATCTGCAAGCACAGACCTGGAAAACACTCTGAGAGGTGGTTTAGGACTGTTGAGAGCCACGACTTCATTTGGGATACAAAGCACCTGTCCAGTGCTGTTGCATAGACCCTGGGGTGCAGGGATCATGCAGCCCACATAGCAAACACAGACCACGCAAAAAGCCTTCACACTCAGACAGCACCCTGTGTCTGGACCCGTCAGACTCATTGCAAAGCCTTCCAGGACTTCCAGTCATCAGGCCTACTAGTGCAACCCACCTTCCAGATGTTGGAGATCTTCACCAGCTGCACTGACAGGGGACGGAAAGCTGCTAGCCCTGTGCACCCCACTAAGTCAGCACCAACTCTGGACCTATCCACCAGTACCCTGAAACACTGGTGTGGTATAAATCGTACAGTGTAGGTCCACCACACCATAGGCTTTGATTTGGTTTTCCTTCCCCCTAACAAACTGCTTTATGCACGAGACATTTTTTCCAGCCCAGGCTTTCCTAATGAACACTGTGAGGCTTATATAAACAAAGAAATGAAGCACGGCCGTTCAAGACTAGGGAGAAAATATCACAACCATACCAACAACATCAACAGTTTAGAGAAAACGCTCAGAGCTGTCAATACCCTGAGATGAGTGGTGAAAGGTTTGGGACATATTCCAGTTTGAAGTAATAGACAGCTTGCTGGTTTGCTTGCAAATCTTGGGGGAAGACTGCATTTTCCAGCTGTGATTGAGAAATGGTACCAACTACATGGAAATAAGAACACGGAAAAGCCCAAACCAGGATAAATGCTAGCAGCCATGAAAAATCTGAAATTAAAGAGCTCTCTGCCAAGAGAGGAGCTCAATAGTTTGGCTTCCCAAAGCTCAGGTCTTAAAATATATCTCAGCGCTTCATAGCTGTACATTCCTAACCCCAGGCTGCTGTCTGCACACATGGCCAGGGCATGCAAATAAGTCAAATAGATTCTGGTAGACGCATCTCAAGCAATACTTTCTTCCTTCCAAAAGAAATACACAGCGGTGCAAAGATCCCAGAGAACTCCTGAATGAAGCCCTACAAGCCATACTGATATCTTAATGGTGTGCTGAGACTGGGCATGAACCCACACTCAAGTCCAGGCTCACCTTTTGGGCACAGATTTAAATGCCCTTGCATGCCTGGCACAGCTTTCAAAGCATACTGGGAACAGAGCCCATGAGAGGATCTTGACCAAGACAAGAATAGCTAAGCTCTGCAGATAGAGCCATGCTTAAATCCAGGTGCCAACACTGGAGATAACAAAAGTGAAGAACTGAAGAAATCAAAGGCATTACTCATGCGTGACTTGGACTGGAAGCACAGCCTGCAGCCCAACCAAGATGAGGAATCAGCAATGCCTGTGCAGCCAAATACCATCCAAGGGTCCATCCCCAGAAGAACCAGCTGCAGCCAGAACAAAGTGAGGAAGGGCACTTTGGGCTGAGCTAGTAGAAATAGATCCCAGGAATGCAAACCCCACCTACAGTGGTGATGGGATTGGCTCACCTCTCTGATGGGTAGAGTGAGCCACGAGACAGATTCAGGCCAGTGCCAGCCAACGAGAGCCCTGTGCTGCTCAGGAGAGTGATTGGGATCAGGTGCTGGGCAAGGACCTCGAGTGCCTCTGCAGGGCTTGGGGTGTGAAGTGCTGCTGGATTAATGGGGTTTCAGCATGGCTGATGATCCTCCTGCAACTCCCACCCTGGCATGCATCCTCAGTGCTCTGCAGATGCTCCAGGCTTGGGCTATCTGTGAGGCCACGCAAGGCTCAGGGTCTCGGCACAGCTGCTCTGCAGCTGCATTTTGCTTGTACACCGGCAGCAGGCGGCTGGGCTGTGCAGATGGGTCCAGAGAGACTTGCAGCTTCCTTGAGCTTCTGAGCTCAGGCTCAGCTCCCATAAAGCAGAGTTTTTATGAGCCTCTCTGTGTGTGTGTGCATGGATGCGTGTATGCAATCACCAGCATACACATTTAGGCATCACTCAGGGCCAACATTTTCAAATGCTATATCCAGAAGCCTGGATCCACTGGGTCTTCGGTTTGTTTTAAAGCTGGTTTATTTTGGATTTGAAAACACAACCCTTCTCTTCAGCACAAATTGATTTCCTGAGCTTGCTTGCTTTCCCCAGACTCTTCTCCTGGCAACTCCTGTTGCTCTAGGATTTCTACATAACCCTCCAACATCTCCTGGGGACCTACCTCCACCTCCCAACCTTTTCCACTTTTGATCACCACATGCGTAGGGTTGTTAACTCAACTGGCAGCAAAACACTCACTGTCTCAAGCAAAAGTAGAATAGACCAGGTAGAGTCATGTCAAATCTGAAAGGCTTTGATGAGCTTAAATTTGCAATATTTGCCTTTTCTCCTTCTCATTTGGCTTCTCCTTTATGCCATTTTTTTCATGGTTACATTTCTACGCTGTCCGTCTTTCTGGACCTCCACTTTCTCAGTTCCTGTTTTTATGTTTGATATTGCTTAGTTTTCCCTAGCGAAGGGGAGTCCAGGCTTTCAACTTAAAACCTTCATCGACATGGCTTTACATTAAGACATGGGGTTTCTCATGAGGTTTGTCCCACACGACTCTGCTGGAAGGGAAGGAGATGTGGAGAGCCACGGGGAAACTGCATCTTAAACAGGCTCAGCAAGACTCAGAGCATAACTGTCAGCAGCAGAAGTGGCTGGCCGGGGGGAACGGTTTGGTAATGAAACCAAGGTGGCCGAGCTGCTGACAGCTGCAGAGCAAGCCAGAGGAGAGGTGGGTTTGGGAGCGGAGGGGAATATTTCATCTTTTCTGACTTGATGAGTTTGCATTGGCACAAGACAATGAGGAGCAGATGTCAGATGGAGATGCCAAACTACCCGTACATTTTTACAGCAAAAATAATGACACTCTTTCAGACCACTAATGTTTTCAGTTTCTCAACAGCATTGGCTCATTTTCTTAGAAAAACCCTCCTCAAAGTTCTCAAAGAACGTTTTTTAACCAGTGCTCGGTGCAGCACTTCAGCAGCAAACCTTTCACGCCGTGCTCCGCATCTGCAAATTAGCAATCAGGATAAAACCCACTTCCCAGAGCTAATCGGATGCTAAGCAGGCTCTGAGCCATCTGCATCCATCAAAGCAAACTTACCCGGTGACCGCTAAACATGAATTTCTTCCACAGCGCTTTCTCATACTCCGAGTAACCTGTTTATCTTTTCTTTTGCCCAACGACTGTGTTAATTCATAGAATCATAGAATCATTTAGGCTGGAAAAGACCCTTAAGATCATTGAGTCCTGTGTAATAATTCCTGTGTAACAGCAAATTCAGAAACACTTGGAACACTGAAGAGCTCAGCCGGGCTCATTTTCATCGGGGATGTAGTCCGGGTAAAGCGAATTTAGGAAGTTTCAGACCTGGACAATAAGCCTCATGAGCATCCAAAATAATAAAGGTTCAATTGCAATGGATTTGTATCTGGTAGCTGGTTCACTTAACAGTTACACTCTGACTGCAGCATAACCATAGCGTAACTGGGGCTTATTAGACACCAGGGCACCCACCGAGAGTGAAAGAGAGGGATGCTGACTGAGGACTGGATGCTGCGGTGTCCAACCAGCTCTGAAACCCACTCAAACCAAAACCCGCCCGCCCTGTGTGTGTCCACAGCCCTCTTTCCCTCGAGCGCCTGTTCCTCGGAGCGTTAATGCAAACCAGGCAGGAGGATGTGTTCACTCCAGAGCTGTAAGTGCAGATGCTGCGGTAGGAGAAGTTACAGGTGCACATGTGTTCGGCACCTGCCCCACTCCCCTCTTGCGCGCGGTGAAAAGGCATCGCCTCGGTCCACGGTGAACTGTCAAATTTGTGACGTTTCAAAGACATTTTGTTGGGGAAAACCTCCTAGTTTTCCTTCTGTTTTGTGACAGGGTAGCGGGAGGTCAAACCGCTTTGAAAGCTCAAGCTTTTAAGGATGTTTTCTCACATGTACGTGCAGAACAACAGTTTTCTGGTTTGGGGTTTTTCTTTCTTTTCTTGGTTCTGCTCTGCCAGGTGATCAGGTAAAGCAAAGCAAAGGCAGGTCAACAGAGGAGGAAAAAACATGGTCTTTGGTGAGGGAAAGAGGGAGAAAGGGAGGAAGAAGGAAGGGAGAAAGAAGGGAAAAGGAGGAGAGGTGAATCCTGCAGCTCTCCTGACACGTACTCCTTGTTGGCTGGGGTTGGGACCTGGAGGGTGGCACCTTGAATGAAGATGGGGTGCAGTTGCTGCCCATTGCCGGTGAGGTCTTGATGCTTCAGGTGAAGAAGGAGGAAGGAGGAACCCAATCTGCTACGGGAGCCACCAGGACGTTTCATGTCCAATCGGCATTAACCAGCACTCACGCGTCCCATGGGATTTATGAGCAAGGAGTGTCCTGGAAGAGGCAGTGCGTGGGAGAAAGGGACCGATGCCTGAGCTAGGACTGCCGTGAGGCTCTGTGCCAGCTGGGATCATGCAGGACCATCGAGTCGAGCTGCAAACCCTCTGTTTTGGTGATATTTCCCATTCCCAGAAGAGTGTTCTGGTTTTGTAAGTGTTTCCCTGAAGAACAACAAGATCCATCCCAAGAAAACATCCCAACCACCTCAGGGTTTTTTTTGGAAAACACAAAGGAAAGAGGGAATTACGCCGTGATGTAAGCAGCTGAACTGGGATTCAGAAAGCTGTTTAATTTGGGGGTTTAAAGATCTGTGTTTTTCCTGGAAAGATCATACAAATCAAGTGTCTGAACTATAGTTACCTCTTTACAACCTGCCAGATTTTTCTCCATTAATGAAACACAGCTAAAATATTCCAGTTCACCTTCTACAAATCTATTGTGGCATGTCCTGGAATCCAGCTCATGTCTATAAATGCATATACCATTGTCTTTATTTCCTTCTGCTTATTGGCAATGGCTAGTAATCTTTCAGTTGTGGTATGCAAAGCCAAACATGAACCAGTATTTTCCATTATGGTTGTAATTTTGGCCTGTAATTTTATCACTCAAATCTAAATCCACTTCAGAAACACCATAAACTAATTGTCACAGAATAAACTTCTGAGTGGTTTATAAAAGTGATTTAATAAAAGGAAAATAAAAAACAAATGTAAGCCATAATATTTTTGGCAGAAAGGTCAAATATTTCTTTCTCTTTACCTCGTTTGAATGCAAGAACCTGCTTCTTTTAAATGCACTCACAGCAGGTTTGTTTGTCTTGGATTACGCAGTAGCAGATATAACATTTGTCCAGTGAGAGTTGTTTAAAAAAGACCAAAAAAAAAAAAAAAAAAAAGCAAGGTAAACAGATCAAATTTGTATGCAGCAAAGATATCCTTGTCCTAATTTTTAAAAAAATAGCAAATGCTAAGTGCTAACAATATGACCATGTTCTTATTACACAGTTTAAGCCGTTTTCACAGTTTGCAAAACCAAACACTTCGCAATCCGCTCTAAGTTTATGTTAGGCCATAATCTGAAGGACTGCTGCTTAGCCTGCTTCATTTCATTCATATTAAGAAACAATATACGGAGGATATAAAGTGATCAACTGTGTTTACACTGATGGGGAAAAAAAACCCCCTTTGCATAAGTAGTAAACAGGGAATCTGGGTATGAACATTAAAACTGCTGCTAATCATTTATGAAGGGAGCATTGCGGAGCCTCCCGGTACAGGCGAGTCTGGGAAAGGCAAATGATAACAAGTCTCCGAGCGGGATTTCCAGGAGTAACCCCGAAATAACCCCTGCGCCCCACGCACGGCTCCAGAAGTCAAACATACTGCTGCGCTTCCAAGGTTCGCAGGGGCGCTTGGTTTTTTGACGTTGACACGTGAAGGTTTGCAAGCAATGGCTTTGCAGGGCAAAAAAAAAAAAAAAAAAAGCCTCACGTTTATTCATAAAAAAATATCTGCTTCAAAACTGCAGTGGGAGCCTGTTTATAATAAACCAACAAATGATATAGAGGCTGCTGTTTGGCACAGGAATGGCCTGGGAGAGGCTTGTATTACATTTCTCTCTCTCAGCATTCATGGTATAAGGCAGAGCAGGCTGAAATTTATGTTCTCCTGGTACTGTCGTCCTGGCTGTGCTACTCCGGAGACAGTTCTGGCACAGTCCCTCACTTGTGCTATACATTGCCTCTCCCTGGATTTATTACCAGAGGTTGGGGTGAGGGCAGAGGGGCATTTCTGACTTCTTTATGGTGATGGAGGCACTTGAAGAGGCCAGGACAGACATAGATAAGTAGCCCCAGAGCCAGCTACTGACCACCACTTGTGCTTTCTTGTATTCTGGGCTAGCTTGATTTTTAACATAAGACCATCACCGCTGTGTCTGGGTTATGTGCAGGTTTGGGGAAAAATGGGAAAATGAGAATTACTTTCTCTTTGTAGTATTTTTGTTGCTTAGGTTTTGCTCTCTCCTTCTAGCTTAGCAGGCAGAGCTGTGTGAGTGAGTCCCATCCATCCATCCATCCATCCATCCATCCATCCAATCTTCATCTCTTGGTCAGCAAGACATTTTCTGCCATAGGCAGCCCATGAGGGCTGTGTCAAACTTGCGAAGAACCAAGACGGGAAACCCAGACCTCACCAGGATATTCTCTCCCAGTGCCTGAGAGGAAGGAAAAAGCCTCACAGGTTGTGCTCTGCTAGCTCATGTTGCTTCCTTTGGGTGCAGCAATTTCTCCATCACTGTGAGAGAATCAATGCAAAGAAGATCTGTTGTGTCCTCCAAGTCTGATGGTAGAAAAGCGAGGACCCCAAAAAGCAAAAAATGCTAGCCTCAGCCTTTCTGTCTCCGAATCATGTTATGGAGAGGTATCTCTCACCCTTTCAGGGTTGTTTTTGATCACAGCAGAAAAGCTAGCTCCTGGGGGAAGCTGAGCATCCACCTCTGTGAGGTGTTTTGATACCAAAGCCGAGGCTACAAGCCCAGGACCCCATGAGATGCCAGTGCAGCAGCTTCTGAGCTGGAGGTGATGTGGATCTCCATGTCCCTTTGCAAAGCAACTGCGGCTCTTTGGACCAATTCTTGCAGGATTTCTGGCCGTAGCATTACAATGCTGAGTTTGGCAGCCACAAAAGCCAAGCAGCGATGGCTCATGGTTGCCAAATCAATTTCCGTCAGGACTAGGGGAAACTCCTGACTGAAGCTGCTGAAAAGTTTTCTCCAGCAGAGTAACCGCTCTAATGCCTTTTCCCTTTTGCAAAATACTTTGAGAAACTCTGATTAAAGAGCTTCACGAGAACTGCATATTATTATTTATTGTTGTTATTATACAGAATTCACTCTCCACTCTCAATGAAACAGTAGCTGGAGTTACAGTGTGCGTCTTGACCCCTACAAATTACTCCTCGATGCAACAGCCAGGAAAAGCCAGAAATCAGGCCGAGAAAAAACAAGAGAGAGAAGGGTTTTTCAGTACAAACCTCACCATCTGCTGTGTACAATTCATTCTTTAACATAATGCTGTTTCACCAGGGTACCACTCCCCAAATCCCCACAAATGCTATTATGTGATTAAAAATACATATAAATATGCATATATATGCAGACGCATATATATGCATACATACAGAAAAAAAGAAATTATTTTTGATGGCGGGTCATGGGAACCCCAGGGTTCAGTTCCCATGAAGATGGACAATATATTTACATTTCTTCTCAGTATTATGAATTGATCTTTCCACCAGCACAACTCAGAGATACTTAGGTCGTTACTTCGCTTTTTCTCTTTCCCTACTTTCTTTATGGGATAATAGTCAATTAGGACCCAAAACCAACCAGAACTCTTCCACTTACTAGGGCTTGATCCACTCCTGACATTACTTGATAAATTCTTCCTCTGATTTACTGAGAGACTCAGCATCTGAAGGATACTGAGTCTTTTTAACCACTTTTCATGCTTCGTTCTGCATGTTTACCCTTTGCACATCACTTGGGAGAGGGACACAGCTTGGGCTGTTGAACTTTGGGCAATAGCTCCCTGCTAGTCCCTTTTTTCTCTCGGATTCCCATGACGTTGGGGTGTCCCTGTGTTTGGACTGCAAAAGAAAAGGCTGTTGGGGGGCAGGGTCACTTGTGTAAAAATAGTTTCCACTGAGGATTTTTTTAGGTTGTTGCTGTTGTTTTTAAATTACCACGTTCCCACTGGTCTCAAATTGGATGTGGAAGTTGCAGAGGAGAGACTGTGGAAGAGGAAAGAGTGGGAATTTAGGATTAAATATCTTTGGTGGAAACATGAGGAGGGGGACAGCAAAGAACAAAAAGCAAGAAATGGAGGTGGAGAACAACAGAGCATCAGGGAGAAAGAGAGAGGAATAATAACACAGGTGCCCTCTAGCCAGTGCCAGTGTTTCTCGTCTCTAGCGTCTCTCCTGTTGGACTGAGTGTCCCCGTGTTTAGAGACGGGCAGGGACTTCAAGTCTGGCAGCCGGCCGTGATCCCAGGGGAAGAGATGCTGTGCTGCAGAGCCGCAGTGACCCGGGAGCCCAGTGCATCGGGACAGCCCGCACGGGGCCCCTCGTCCTCGCTCCACCCAGCACGTTGGCTGGGTCCCCCTCTCATGCCACGTTTGGACCAATAGCTCCGCAACCGCAGCGCTACCAAACATGCCCTGTGATCTGATTTCCTTTCATGGCCAGGTGCTTTTAATAACCCACTGCCAACTGCAAGTGGTATTGCCGCAAATGATGCCTGGAATGAAAAGAGGAAAGAAAGAAAAAAAAAAAAAAAAAAAGAAGTCAATGAAACAGAACAGATAATTTTGCAATTTAATTTTCCATCTTCTCTAATAATGGTACCAGTGTCATGCTTGATGGATGAAACTGCTACATACGGCCTCTCGAGATTTATTCCCCTCCTATAACTGCAGCCGTGATTTTCCAGAGCAGCCTCTTGGCTCCCTTTTTCAATCTTCCCCCTCGTCCCTTCCCCTCTCCCTTCCCCAGCCTTCTTCTGCTTGGAAGAATGTTTTGGATCAAAGCCGACAAGGAGAATTAGACCGGGTATAAGGGCTGGCTTTCATGTTTGCTGAAGAGGCTCGAATCCTTTTCCTGAAGGAGAGTGCAGCTTTTATGTGGAAAACATCAGCAAAGCAGCAATCAGACCTGAATATCCTCTGTTCCTTATCTGAAACTGCTGACTACTGCACAAATACAGCGTATCTGCTCCTTCCAGGATCTTGAAGGATCTACATTTTTTACCATCCCGTTTGGGTAGAAATCTCTGAAGCCCATTAAAAGTTACACCGTAATCTGATCTCCATATTTTCTCAAGCCAGGAGATCTGGAATTTAAAGACAAGGTTTGATCTTATCTATTTTTTATCTGATGATGCTGGCTCCACCAAATAAGATTGATCTGTAAGGAAAATAATGCAATTAATGTCCTGTCTGCCGAAGTCTTTATGGAGACCTCTCAGTTTTTGCTACTCAGAGCACTCCAATTAAATGTAACTCTGTAAACCTGAGCAAACCAAACCCTTATCTGAGAACATGCAACGCTCCTAAATTAAATTTGTGGATTTGGTAAACCCTGTGGAAAGGGCTCAGGCTTTCTTTGCTTTTTTGTGTGAAGGGGACACAGAGACACTGTTCTGAATAAAACCCGAGTTCCTCTCCCCTAGCCTGGCAGGGAGCATGCATACCACTAACAAGTGCTATTACTGCATTTACGTCATTGAAGAATTTTCTCCTTCTGGCATGCTCTCTGGCATCCCACAGCTGAAGGGGCTCCAGGAAAAAGCAACTTGCTGTCCTGACAGGGGGGCAAGGGAGACACGTGAAAGGCTGGTCCCCAAGCTGTGCAAGGCATGCAGCAATGAGCATGTGTTGAGAACCAGTGGCCACGGCTCACCCCGAGTGCCAGACCTAGCTGGATCTCACTCAGTCCAGAGGGATCAACCTAGTAGGATATCCAGATGCTTGAACATCTCCAATAGATCTCCTCTGGAAAAAATGAGGGAGATCTTCCTCAAGCTGGGGGCTTTCTTACTTCTCCAGCATTTTGGAGATCCCATGGAGTGCCCCACGGCACTCTTCAAGCAAGACTGATACCTTGGTCCTGGTATACAAAGGGGGAAAGGGGCAAAGCAAATGGATCCCTGTAAATATCAAGGCACTTCAGACCAGTGGCTTCCAACTGGGCAGTGCCCAACCCTCTCCAGACTCCTCTCCAGCTTCTCTTCTCCAGCTTCTCCTCCTTTGAGGTCCAGAAGTGCTGAGAGTTCGAGAGACCCACAGTAGCAGGAGCAAGGCTGGGTTGGAAAAGAGTGGAGGGACAATCTGGGACTGCCATTCCTCTTGGAGCTGAGCCGTTCATGATGCTGCCCTGGGCATCACCCCCAGGGTTTTTCAGGAAAAGCAAGCCAGGCGCAGCACGTGGTGCGAAGGGTCAGCAGGACTTGGTTAGAAGAGGAGGTTTCATAGTGAGCAGGTTCACCGTGAATGGGTTCATTCAGTGCAATTCTAATTTTTGGCTTTGCTTTTCCATGCAAAAGCAAAACATAATTTCTGGCTGATCTCACCTGAATTATTTCCAAACTGCTTTTCCTCTGAGTTATTTGGGTTTGGAACCAGTCTGAAAAAATTAATTGTGCACCCAGTCCTAGGGTTTTACTCTATCAGCTGGCTTCAGAGTTCCCCTAGCTGCACTTCGGCCGCAGCAACCTCTGAGATGGAAATACATGTTCCTGTCCTGAAATCCACCTCAGCCTCTTGTTCATCCAAGGTACTAATGGGAAGAACTCTCCCCATGAAATAAAAAAAATAAATTGCTTTGAAATTTCTACAGTCAGCAAAAACAGTGATCAGAAGAAAGTACACACACCTGTTGGTTGCTATTTTCAACCACAGTATAATTTCTTTCTTTTTTAAATTTCAGAAACCTCTGGGAAATTTTCATCTTCCTCCTTTCTGAATCACCTTTATCTAAACCTACTTTCTCCACTTAAAACTTCATTTCACAGGATTAATGTTACTGGCCTTTGCTTTGCCTCTTTATGGTTGTTCCCCCTCCCCCATTTTTTTGTTCATGGAAGACCATCAACAAAATTCCCTTGTTGTTAGTGAAAGTCTTTTTTTGATAAACATTGCTTGGTATATACGTCTTTTTGTTTAAAAATGGCAATGCTACTTATTAACAAACTCTGAGGCCTTAACATATGAGTGTTGCAATCCTGGCTGAAAATAATTTAAAACAACTTTACCAGATGTATAGGGCAGGGGTAAATCACAAATCCGCTTCGTTCACAACCACTTGGAGTAACTAACCTGAAGCCATTGGCAATGGGGATATCTGACCCTAGACAGAGCCACTCTCTCGGCAGTGGCAGATCCCAGATCTTCAGCTGATCTTCACATCACCTTCAGTTGATCCCTGTTGATGTTCAGACTGGCTGAAGGTTTCGTGGTAGTTTAAGCACACTGAACTTGAGGGGACTGGCCGCTCCTGACATGGAGAACAGTGACTTGGGGGTCCTCAGTGTAGGTCAAGAAGATAGTGGACGATGAAGATGCCACCCTTGGCAGCAACCAAGCCTGCCTAGACCTGTATCTGACCTTGCTCTCCTCTGATATGAACCTATTCATCTTCCCCTGATTGTGGCAAAAGCTCTCACGTAGACGAGCACGGCAGGAGCCCAAACCTTGCAAGTGCTTGCCCCATCCCACCTGGGAACCAGCTCGTAATACACCTCCGGGATGTGATGGGCCTCATCGCTTTGCTAATCAACGAGATTGCCCACCGCGAGCTGAGGAAATCAGTTACGTGCAGTAAAACTGAAATTTCCATTCCTTGTGTAAACACCATGTATCTCTCCAACGGTGTCCATAAAAATGCGGGAAAGTGCAAACTCAGCAGCTGGAATAGACTGGGTACCTCCGTGCAGTGAGCGTATACCAGGTGGTCTCTGTCACGGGAGGTGATTTATGCTAACTCTCTCCCTCTTGGGCTGCTTTTATTTAGTTAGTGGGAGTTTGACAGCCCAGAGGTCACAGACACTCCAGTCACTAGTGGTTTCTCTACTGAAATGGAGAAACGCCTTTAGGGAGGGGAGGGGGGGAACAGGATGGGACGGGGAAAGAAGAGCTGAGCTGAATGCACGCTAGTGTCAACCACTGGAAAAACAGCAGGTCCATAAATAGTAAAGGGTTTGGAAGACGAGGGGCGATGAATAGTGCCTTAATCACAAATGAAATGTCAAGGGAGGAGGGGGAAGGGGCTCTCTATTTATCCTCTCTTGCATGAGATTTAAAACCAGGGAGACAGAGTCCTTGGGGACCTCACAATGAATTTTTTCTATGCATCCAAGGAAGGAGCCTGTCCAGGCTTCTGACAGCTTTTCTTTTTTCCTTTTTTTTTTTTTTTTAGCCATGTTCAGCTAAATTTTTGGAAAATGAGTTCATGACGCTGCTCCTTTCTTACTTCTGCCTTTCTCTTTGGACTTGTGCAACACACTTAAGATAAATCCTTGCCTCGGTTTAATCAGGCTGTGTGAGGGCATAGGGAGAGCAGCCCTCTGAGACATCCTCAGAGAGCTCCAGAAAGATTCAGTGAGGAGAAGCAGCACATCCCCAAGGGCTCAGACATAGCTGAGGTCATGTACATCCCTAAGATGCGGCACCTCGGTTGTGCTGTGGTAAATGGACATATCTCATGGCGTTTTGGGAGGCGAGAGCCCTTTGTTAAGCCCAGATGGAGAAGGATTGGGTGCCTGAGGTCTGCCTTGTCGAGTGCTGCGTAGTAAATGCATGTGTGCTCGCAGCACCCTCCTGAAATGAAATCGTGATGATGCTCTCCAGCTGCTCCAGGATACTCCTGCAACAGCACTTCTGCACCCTTGCTGAAGGACTGTGCCACAGACAACATGGGTCTGCAACAGTTCCTATTTGGATGCCTGCTTTTAAATACAGGAACAGTATTAATTAGCATCAGTACTCCTGATTTACTCAGCAAATGAATGGAAGAACAACTCCAAAATCCTTAATCCTTAAGCCAGTTTCATTTCCTCTGAGATTCAAAGCCTGGGACCTGAGACATTGCTACGCCCTCGCTTTCCATGTGCGGCACGTGTTCCTTTAACTTTGTCTTCATTAGAAATGCGTGATTTGTGATCTCAGCGGTACCTCTGCACAGAGCCAGGAGTAGTCCTATTGGCTTTCGTGGAGCTACTCTGGATTTACATCAAGGTGAATGAGATCAGTCCATTAGCCTGCCTGGCAAGCTCCCTGGAACGTGGTTACAATTTAATCTGGTCCCTGAAATGCTCTAGTTTTGGCCAATGGCTTCCCCTCCCTAGTAGACTATATACATCAAGGTCACCAAATCCCAGATGTCCTCCAAGGTCCCAGAGGTGATGGTTTGATTTCACACTGGACATTTTGCTGCTAGAAGAAAAATAGTCTGGGTCTTATTTTCTAAGGTTCACAGCCCAGGAAATGCGGGAAGCTGTTCCGTTCAGGTTTTTCTTGTGTGACAGATCAGCTTTTTCATACATCTGCTGATACAATGCTCAAGGATAATTTGACTTTCCTTGGGGAAAATCAACAGCTGGAAAACTTACAGAAAAAAGAGCTTTTCCCAAGAAAACCTCCCCTTGAGTTCATAAGAAATTGCAGTGACCTGCAAAGCACAAAATAAGAGTTGATTGGGCTGGAAGGGTTTGAGACGGCCGTTATAGCTGATTCTTCCCCAAGGAAGAAATGGTTTTGCCTGCTTTGTGAAAGAGACCTACTCTGTGGGAAGGGATTTGGACTTTACCCTGCGGGCAGTGCCTGTGCAGCCGATGGAAAGACTTCTGAAGGAAGAGTAGCAGAGCAGCAGAGGAATGTTATCAGGCTGAACTGGGCACTTCTCTACCAGGAGTGTCACGAAGGACCAATGAAAGGTCATAAACGCTCAAAGATCTCATGATAAAGTGGACTTCATCCATGTAATCCCATTACAGAGGACCTGCTGGATGGTTTGTATCAAGTGAAGACAGGGAACAGATGAAGGGAGATGTCCTAAAAGAACATCAGCATATTTGGGGGCGGGGGGTCACTGCTGTCTATGGACGCTAACAAGAAGTGCAATGCAAAAGCAATGTGTTACAATTACGCTGTGGGAATGACTCAATCCATGTGAACAAGGGCTACTCCTTGCTCTTGGCTTATGGACGTCCCTCCTGCTGATCCCAACACAGGAGCCATGGGACTCCAACCAGGTCCTACAGAGAATAAACCAGTGTTGCGAATCTTGTTTCCAGTTTGGGATTCTTTACTCACACCCTGCATGTTCATCCAGAATGTCATGATTTGTCTGCTTCTGGACAGAAAAACAGTGGAAAAATACGGATCATATTGTTATAAAACATATAAGTTTCATGACTCACCCAGAGTTTAACTCCCGTGTGATCAGTATTTCTGAAAATTGAACAAATTATTAAGGTACCTAGTATGCACTTTAAGCTCCTAATAAGCAGCTGGTTAAAAAAATCTTGTCCGTACGTGTTTTTTGCTCAATGAGGTGTTAAATAGGAGATGGTCTTTAAACAAACTAATCCATCCACAAGAAAATATACAAAAGAAAGGCTCTGGAATGACATTTACTGCTCCCCAAGAACGTCAGAAACGCCGCCTGTCTTCTCGCTCACCATCGCCGAGGGAGAAAAAGATGAAGTGGGAAGGTCTCTGTCTTAGCAAAACAGCTGCCGCAGACTTAAAAGGCGAGTGGCAAGGTAGAGAGGTCTGACTGAGATCACAGGCACTTCTGGGCAGATAGGATCTCCGGGAAGCGAAGACAAGGTGTGAGAAGTCTGTTCTTTCTTGTATCATCACAAGGGCTCTTTTTTGAAGATAAGCCCATTTCGGGAGGAGGGGGGGGTGTCTTTGCACTTCAAGGGCGGGCACGTTTCCACGTCCCCTCTGTTTGTTTTCTAATTTTCTTTTCACTCTCACGTCGGCTCTTCGTGACCCTCTCTCTCATCAGCATCACCACCACCTCTTCACAGAGCCCCGCAGACAGGGGTTAAGAGGCCTCACAAGGGAAGGGAGTTTTACGGCGGGGTCTGGAGGAGACAGGCAGGGGGTCAGGTGGAAGGGATGTGGGGGAGGCAAGGCATGGAGGGAAATGCCAGGGCACCCGAGTGTGCTTCAGAGGAGCGACCACCGCAGCGATGGACCACAGGATGGGTCCTGACTCACCTTCAGGATTCCTAAGCATCATCCCCACACAGCCCAGGTACGGAAGCAGATCGTGGCAGGGGAGCCCAAAAGAAACTCAGAGAAACACCCAGAAATGGAGCACTCGAGCAGGCAATGAGCCCAGTGCTCCTGGCGAGGAGCACTCCTGGCTGGTTTCATTCAAAACCAAAGTGTTGGTCTTCTTCTACCACCTCTCTATGCAAAATGGAGCTCTTCATTTACAGTCTCTGCTACTTGAAAATCCTACAGCATTCCCCAACTTGATGAAGCAGCAGAGGGAAGTCTTGCAAATGCTCCATGGGTAAAAGGGTGGTGGGTTTGCTGTGAGCCCCAAGGATGGACAGCCAGCAGGAGTGAGTATAACTGCACTGTTCTGCCAAAAATAGCCACTTATCCTGACCCTCTTCGTTCACGGGTCTTCTGGAGACTTGGGATGTACTGAAAGCAATGCCTTCATGCACAGGCGATGTTCCAGCTCCATGCTGTGGCATCCAAACAAAAATAAGAGGGAGAAATCCAGGTGTGGCTTGTCTTTACCGTGCTGGATGCACCGTGGGGTTGTTCACACAAAGCACACCCGAGTGCAGAAAACAAATAAACAAAGAGAACAGAAGGGAGCATTGCCAGGGAGGAAGAGGGAAACAAAGTGGGAAAGGTCGGTAATTTCCCACTTAACTCAGCCTGTGTCTCCTAACTGCTCTCTGCCGATCCCCCTTCTGATTACCCTACCTACAAACCCGGTAATATAATCGCCGATCTTTTCATCAGCTCTTCCTTCCTCTGGGTCTAATCTCTTATGACACAAATGAGCGAGTTCAGGGTTTTATTAGTAGAAACGGGGGATTTCAGGCTCTGAACACGACCGGGAGCCCCCGCCGCCGAGCAGGGACCTGCTGGCGGGCTGTTGCCCGTGTCAGGTTGTTGTACAAACATTACCTCCTGCAAATCCCCGGCTTGGTCACCAAGTCAAGCGGTGGAGACAGTTTGCCCAGTAGTTTGACCTTTCACCTCCCCTTTACTAAATAGACCTAATTACTGCGTTTGTCTGTCATTTAAGCAACAAATGACTCCATTGAGGTCATCTGAGGGAAGCTGGAGTTCTTAGCTGTCATCTCGAGAGAGCTCGCCTAATTTTATCCTGCTGGGGAAGAAAGCCCTGTGAAATTTTGCTGGAAGGCTCAGTTACAATTGCTGTTTCCTGGGAAGGGTTTGGTGACACACTCACTGCTCGAGAAAGCAAGGTATGCCCCCACCAGCTCCTCCTAGTTCACAGTCCTCTGCGGTTTCCAGCAATTGTAGGAGAAACCCTAAAGGAGAAACTTCCTGGAACCATCTAAAGCAAAGCAAATAATAATAATAATAATAACAACAACAACAACAACAACAACAACAACAACAACAACAATATCTGTAATTTTATTTTCTAAATCCAGATTTTGCTATTGGAAATGTCAAAACTCCCAGGGTGTTGACCACCTTTTGTTCAGCCAAAAGGAGAGCCAGAAACTACAGACACATTTGTTTCAACAGCGGTTGCTCTGCAGTGTCAGTGCTTGCAGTTCTGATGAATCCCAATTGTGTGCTTTGTGGGTAACATGCAAAGTATTGATGAAAGCGGTTAAGCTTGGAGAAAATTCAAAGAAACCAAAATGCGTGCAGGGAAGGACTAGGCAAACCTAGCAAATGGTAGTGTTTCCCCTCTGCCTGTATACATAGCAATCTCAAAATGAATTGTGGGGAGATAAATATAGCTATCTACGCACAGGGTCACAGAAAATACTCTATGCATCTATTTGCACATACACAGATTTTTATAGAAGTAGGTCTGGAAGGGGCACAAAAGAGGTCACCTTGTCTACCTCCAGGTTCAATCAGCTCCCCCAGACCCATTCCTGAGACACGTGAGCCTGACTTATCTTCAGCCCCTTTCCTCTCCCGGCAGTGGAGGCCCTCAATCTCTCCAGGCCATCCCTTGCACACCCTCCTTGACAAAACTGGTATATCTAAGCTCTAGTGCAAGAAATGCACAGGGTCCCTGCTAAGATATGTTTAGACAACCTATGCCAAGGCTAGTCCTTCATCTCATTTATGTCACCCCTCTCGTCCCTGGCCTGGGCACATCCCTGCATTTCCAGCTCCTTCACCTCCAGAATATCTCTGCAAAGGATGTTTTTCTAGTTTGCCCCTTTGGCTGCATCTCCCTTCTCTGTGCATCTCATGCTCTGGCTCTTCTCTGCTGCATCAGATGTTAGCTGCCTGTCCTCACCTCGCAGCCCGTCCCCAGCCATGCCCTCCTCTGTCCTTCGGATTTAAGACCTGGCCTCTGGATCTGCCGGGAGCCCACCTCCACCCCTGCCTTGCTTAATTCAAACAGGCACCTCCCCGTCTTCTGCCGGGCTCCTCCTCTGTATGCAAGGGGTCCCCCCTAAACATCTGCAAAACATCTCCAGCCTCCTCAGCCCCCTCTGTAAAGCTCTCCACCACCATGGTGCCTTAAAGACAAAACAAAACATGACAGCAGCCTAGATTGTTGTTGTTCCCGTCATGCTAATATCAACTGAGCGCTTCCTCCCACTGTCCCTGTCTGTCTCCATCCATCTACGGTCTCTCCTTGCAGGCTCTGCTCCACCACCCCGGCAAGCTGAGCTGAGGGAGCTGCAAGGGCTGCTCAGCCTCTGCCACTGGCAAAAATCACCCCTTCGGCCACCCCAGGGGGAAAACACCTTGCTTGGAGCTGGTCTGAGGGATTGGAGCCCTCCTGCTCCAAACGGGAGCAAGGACTGGCTTTTTTTCCCAAATTTCTACAGCCCCAAGCACAAGAGGGTCTTGGTGCCTGCCTGGGGCAAACCGGCAGCATGGTAAAGCCCAGCAAGGGCTGGCAGATCAGCAGAGCCCGTCCCGCAATCAAAGAGACGAACACCCACAGCCGAGGTTTGAAAGGCGAGAAGATGGTGACTGATGCAGGCACGCTCGGCGCTCTGATTCAGTCCCATCTTTCAGCAGGGCTTAGATTAAATCCATCAAACCCAGATCTTTTTCTCCCTCTTTTCACTCCCTCTTTCTCTGCTGACATAAGCGTGCATCGCTCAAGGTGTGTATTATTAGCAAAATGCAGTGTTCTTTAGGATGCAAAGCAACTCTGCAACAAGGCAAAGAAATAGTCAGGCTAATCAAGGGACTAAAAGTCTGATCGTATTTTTGCTTCCCTCCCGGGGAGTCTCCCAGGGATTTATTTTCTTTCTATAAGCAAAGGTTTGCTCCATTCCAGGAACAGTTGAAATAATCTTGCAACGTTATCCTAGCCTGCAGGTGGGAGCTATACTATATTACCTGTAAAGGGTTAAACTGGAACAAAAGAAAACAAAAAAACCCCCCTTATCTTGTGGTATTTAGCAGCATCTCGTAAGCAGCATAGTCGGAGCATGTCGCAGCGTTGCTGTTGCACCCCATCCCCACCTGCATGTGGCTCTGCGGGGCGGGCTGTGTCCCCCATTACCTGAGGGACAAAAGCTTTTGGGGGGGAGAGGGGAGCCTAAACGAAATACGCCCGTTAATCACGATTTGCCGGCTAGAGTTTTTCATGTGCAAATAACAGGAGTGTGAAAATAGAAAAGGAACTTTGTCATTACCCTGTTGCAAAATTTAAATAAACATAATTTCTTATGCTCAAAGGATATTTTGATGAAATGGTTGATGTTATTACAGGTGCTTAAAGGGTCTCTAAAAGCCTTATATCACTATGTGGGACGAAAATGTATAGAAAGAGACACCGAACATTTTAATAACATCCTCCTTAGTTCCTTCACTGACAGATGCCCTGTTTTGTTAGAGCACAGCCAGTATTTTAATAAGGTTGAAACACAGTCTTCAAGTTAATAGCTGCTCATGTGAAACAGAAGGATTTTCTCCCTTTTTCAACCCAATTTTTTTTCTTGTCCCCCAAATTTTGTCTCCTCCCCACCTCCTCTCCGTCAGCCACCGAGTGAAGCATCATGGAGCGCACACCAAGGGAACATGGCAACACCTCCAAGGGCCAAGTTCTCCTTTTCCTTCTTAACGAGATGACGGATTTTGTTTAGATTTTGGCATCTCTGTGCTGACAAAAGGATTGGTCCTAACTGATGTGTTTTGGTACCGTGTTTGGAGAGACGCTAGAGGAGGTATCAACACCTCCCAGGACTGGAATGGGGAAAAGAAGAGGCATAAAAAAATATTGCCATGTACTTAAAAAAAAAATAAAAAGGAGAGAGAGAGTTGCAACATCTTACCTAGTTCTCAGCACATTTTAGTTCAAGGAAAGCGTGCATGTACAGCTGCAGCCACCATAAGCTCCTGAGGCTCGGACAGAAGGCGTGAAGTCTGTGTTTGTTGTGGAAAGGGATGGGGAGGTTATTTGTTTGTGGAGATAGGGCAGTGTGGGACCTTCGAGTACAAACCCAAACCGTGAGCCAAAAAGCCCAACCCAACCAGGGACTGTTGTGTTTTATTGATTTCTATTGAGGATGGGCGAAATCAACTCAAGACATACTTTTCAGGAAAAATAAATATCTATGGGAAAGAATTGTCAAAAAAAAAAAAAAAAAGAAATAAAATAAAATAAAGAGCGTGGTGGAGCCTTTGAGCCAAGCAGTGGGAGCGCTGACCTCCTGCTGTCTGTGTACCCTTCCTGAATAAATATTTCTGTCATGCACAGATAAAAGATTATTTTTATAACAAAATTAGCTTCTCTCCAACGCTCCGCTGGTTTTGCTCTCTAGGCAAAATGCAGAATTTCAGTTGCTCTACATTGAATGGGTTAGTGGAAACATCCCGACACTCAAAAATTAAATGAACAGCCTGATAAGAAAGTGGAAAAGAGATTGTCTATGTATTTATTTTTTTTTTCTCCCTTCCATAAATCTACCTGATTGCTGCAGTTGCCTGGTCTTGCATTTGCCTCTTGCCTTGGCATCGGTCTAACACCATTGATGGATGCACAGGTCAGTCCCAAAATGTGCCGCCCTTGGACTGCATTGCCTCTTGCTTGCCCTTCCCACCCCCATCTGCCGGGCATGCTTTGGGGTGGATCTCACAGCTGGGGGTGATCTTTTTTCCTCCCATCTGACAGTGAAAAGGGGACCCACAACAGACCCAAAGATCGTCTTAGGGACATGACTGAGGAAAGGGCATTGCAATAGGCTACCAAGCTCTGGAGATCCCCCTCGCCACGATGCTCTTTGCAGTAGGCGTTTCTTCAGTGGATGGTCTTCTAATGACAGGAGATGAAGCAGCCCTGGGAATAAAGTGAGTTAAAGCTACCTTCCTCCGGCAGCATTGGGCATCTCTAGGGCATTTGAGGATGAAGGTTTACATCCCTGTGCGTTGTACATGCACACTGGGACAAAGACAACGCATAAAGCACTTTGTGCCACTCTGCTTCCTTTCCATCAACAGTAAAACATTGGGAATATGGTCTTTTTTTTTTTCCTTTGTGCAGAAAAATGCATTAAAAGCTGAAGCAAAGGACACCGGCTATCCAACATCCTAGCTGAAAAATGCAGCCCATCTCCAGAGGAAGCCGGTGAATGTTACAGCTAATATTGCTGGCTCTGATTTATAGATTGCTCCAGCTGAAGACTATTTATCCCATTTCCTCATGGTTGTCTCCTCCTAGCCATCTATTAATTAGATCCAGCTAGTAGCGACACACCTCTAGTTTCCTTGAGATTGTGCTTGGGATACTTTCGAGTTCATTTTTAATACACTTGTGTCCTTTTAAACTCCTTTCACCTTTAAAAATCTTTCGCAAGCCAGAGCGGCAACAAACCCTGTTGCTGTTCTCACGCGCACGTACCCACATGCACAGTGGTCACCCATCCTGGCTTCTGCGGGTTTGCCTTAGTTAAATAAATGTCCTTCCCTCAACATTTGAAGTGTTCCCAGTGGAAGAGTGAGGTAACGTTATTTTGTTATCTAAAACAACCGATGAGTTTTTTAAAGGATGACCTCCATGTGTCTGTGTATATACAGACACAGACGCTCACGCACACGCACATGCAAGCAGAAACGCACATAAAAGACCCTGTTATGAGTTTCAAACTTAGGTAAACCTCCTGTAGACCTCATTAAGATTTGGGCTGGACTTGGCTCCAAGGTTCAAACTCCATCTGCTCCCCTCAAAAGATCTTTGTTAACCGTGTGTTTTCATGTCATGGGGCCAAGGAAAGCTGATACACAGAGATTTTTTGGCCCTGGACTGCTCCCATTCTCCTTTTTGAATCTGGGGTAAATCAAGAACAAAGCGGGTCTGGGTTTAGTAGGGTGCATTTGCAGTTCTTGGGAGCCACTTTGGCTGATGCAGGGCTGTAGCAACTTGCCCTTGCAAAGCATTTTCTCTCTTCCCTGGCCCCAGTGCCATGCAGTAAGGATTTCAGATGGATTTTGCTCTGCTTGAAGCCTTTCACCCCTGCAGATTCAGCACAGAGGACAAATCCCTCCAGGGGGAAAAAAAAAAAAAAACCAACAAAAGAAGAAAGTAAAACTCAGAAAAGTTGCTGGATTGCAAAATCACAACTGGTTTGGACCTGTTGTTGGCCTCTTCTACTTCTCATCCCCCTTCCTTATCTCTCCCTCTGCCCTTTCCCTTCCCCTTTAAACCACAGGGAGCAACAATACGGTCATTTATCAGTGTCTTGCGGGCATTTGTGTCTCCCCAGTCCTCCTGTGCCGGCTTTCCATCCCTAACCCCCCACAGTCCTTGCTTCCCCCACCCCAGCATCGCCCTGCGGGTGAGGAATCCCCGGGGGCTCCGCCGAGCCCCTCGCGGCAGTGGGTGCCCAGGCAGAGCAGGCGGCTGGGCTGCGCCGCGGGGCGCACACCACTGCTCTCTTCTGGAGAATTATATATTATATTCTGCCTATTTATAGGAGCAGCGAGGTTTTTTTCTCTAGGTTAAAAGCTGGAGATAAACCGATAAGAGCATGGAGCTCTGCGGTAACCGAAACCCATTAATACACCCCCCCAAAAATTCACACTCAGCTTTAAACCACTTGTGCATCACATTTTGTAATAAACTAACCTCTCCTCTCCCACCATTCGGTAGAGGAGGGGCGAAGTCCCTCTGTGGTATCTCGGTTGCGGTGCTTAAATTAGGTTGGTTTCACCGGGTTTGAAAAATAAAACTTGATTTCATAATGAAGAGTGAAACCACAGACAAGATGGTGTTGTAATTGGAATTGAGGAGATAAGGGAGAAAGCAATCCCAGATGCGCTGAGGGGTGGTGGGGGGAGGACAAAGCGGGACTGAAATCAGGTTCAAACAGATGTTCCGATGTCTGAATTTTGCCAAACATTTCATATTCAAAACGTCCAGGGTTTTTATTTGAACCTTGCCTCCCCAGATAGGAAAAACCTGTTGAGATCAAATAAAAGCATCAACCTGCCTCTTTACCAGCACATGACCCCAAGAATATTTTTTTTTTTAAATCTGGAGGACTTCCATTAGCTCCTGTTATTTTGTCGTGTGGTTGCAGTTGTATTTCAGAAAGGTGGATCAAACTTTTGCGGTGTTGCTGCTCTCAGCTGATGGCAGCAGAAGTAGCAGGAAATGGAGAAGGAAAAAGAAAGGGCTCTCCTTGCTGGGCTGTAAACCCACGAGCGATAAGATTTTGTTATCATGCAATTCCAGGGAGGTTTAGATAAGGTTGGGGTTGATTTAATAAGATCCAAGCTGAACTTCCAGACTCTCAGAGAAGTCTCTATCTCTTTAATTGCTCTGGAGAGAGGAAAAAATTAACGTTTTCAATCATTTTATTTAAAATATTACAAAGCTTAATATATGTATTGTTATTTATATAACCCCAGGATTAAATCATCTGATAACTAGTGGCTATAACTTATAAATGAATATTGCTGCAAGAACAACCAGATGGACACGTTCAACCGCAGTATGTAAAACACCCACAAAAACCAGACCTGCAGCAGAGGCAGATAAGGGTGAAATACGGACCCTGCTGAAGTGAGCAGCAAACCCCCGCGATCTGGAGGGGACCAGAAATGCACCCGGCTCTGTCCCTTATCACTGTGCACAGCTGTGGAGACAGGGGCAGATTTGGGGGGTAAAAACCTTCAGTTTGAGGGATGCTTCTGGAGTTGTGGGTCTGGAGCACAGGGCTTGCAGCCCGTGGCCAGACACGGCTTTTCAGCCTTCTCTTCCCGCATCCCTTCCCTGTTTTGAAAAGAAAGAAGTTTATCGCTTGGGCAAGGGCTGTCAGGGAAGATGGAGGATGGAGGAAGGGTTTTAACCTTCAAAATGGGATTTCGAAGAGGGAGATGGCAGATTCCTCCCCAGAACGGTGATAGGAGACCCATATAAGGTGAAATACAGGGCACCTAGATCCTCTTTGCATACTCCAAACTCCTACTGATGGCACTAACTCATCTAATATTATAGTATGTAATTCACTGCTATCTTCTGTGCATAGTATACAACATAAAAATCCATATATAAATACAAACATATATATGTACACATACAAATGCAGGTACAGGTCAATTTATTAATTTATTAGAGCACTGTGCATTAGCAAAGCAAATCAGGATTCACAAATACAGACTCAGGCTAATAATGAAAATTTGACTGCACGCTGGCACTATTGTTCAAGCAAGGTCCAGGTCTTGTTCCTTGCTTTGTTTCTGCCTGAGTATCTGGGTATTATCTTCTCTATGCCCTTAACGTTGTCTGTAAAGCCGTAAAAACTACTTTTGCCTACCCAATCCTTAGTTTACACAGTTACATGCTACAGCTCACTCTTTTTCCACTCAAAAAGCGGCATTTCTACTTCAGATCATGTCTCCTTGCAAATCAAAAATGAAATAACCCAGCAGCCCTAAATGTATTTCTAATTTCCTTCAAATAAACCATTTTGCTATGTCTGGAAAGTATATTCTAACGAGGAAAGTAGGGAGGAAGAGCTATCAAGATATTTCTTGATCTCTTAATTTTATATTCATCATAAGAAATCTCTCTCTTTTTTTTTTAATGATTTCTTCTTTTCCCTTCTCGGATTCCTTTTATCCATATGATCTTCCTTCACCCACACCCAGCAGTAATTTAAAAAGTTCATGGTTTTTCCAAGGAATGTCGGCAGCATCAACACGGTACAAAGATACACACAAAACTGTACACAGCAGGTATCCGGAGAAGCTGCCTACCCTTAAAGCATGTTTTTTCATAAGTAGAAAACTCCATAAATAAAGGTCAAAGCTGTACTCTGTAAACGGTAGGAATACAACCTGGGTGTGAATACTCGCTCTTAAATTCTTTGTAATCCTGGCAGGAAGCAAATGTCATGTCGGAGGGGATCTAAAAGACAAATTGCTCCTACGTTTGCAATCAAGGCTGCGTTAGACTGATGAATCCAAAAGCAAGGAGTGTAAATTAATAAAAGCATGACCGGGACTGTCAAGCAGACGCATGACACTGACATTTCATTTAGCTTTTCCAATTAATTAAAAAGAAAGCTTAATCAAGATGCTGTTCCAAACACATGGAAATCAATGATTGTCTTTTGTTTCCATAGAGTTTGGTCAAGGTCCAGTTATTTAAAGAACAAATATTCACATTCCTGGGGTAGAGGGATCTGCTGGTGTGACATCATTTCTCAAACTGCAGAAAAGGTGCAGTTTGCTTTGTGCCGTGCTGATTTCAAAAGGTATTTGGAAAAGCTCATTAATTCTGTCTCTTGAATTTTAGCACTCAGCTCGTAGTTATTATTAGGACCATTCAGGTTTATTGTTTTTTAAAGAGGAAGAGGAGCAAACCCCTGTGCTGCAAGCAAACATGTGGGCAGCAGAAGAAACAGCATGGCCAAATCTCTTATTGTGATGATGGGAGAAAATGAATTTGCAGAAATACCGAAGGCAAAGCTTACCTGGGCAAAGGAAGAGTGTTATGAGCACGTTAAAACACGGACCCTTTGGGGGACTGTGGGCCAGGAGGTTGGCTGTGCTCAGCCTTGCAGTAATTATAGACACTAAGGGTGTGGAGGGGAAGGAAACAAAGCTATATCCAAGTTGCATGTTAATAAATATGCAGGAGGTTGTTCTCCTGTTTGAATGCATCAATCTTCCGTGAGCGGTCTGTGTGCGCCTGGAATGTGAGGAGCTGGGCTGAGCCAAGGCGAGCCCTGTCCAAATTTCACTACTTTCCGAACGATGCCTCATTTATTAGTGTAGGCAGCTCCGAGTCTCTGGGGATGAACATCTTGGCCGCCCAGAGTGATTAGATTCGAGATCAGGAGGAGCCCCGGAGTCTGAAGCTAGAAGCGCTTCATTCAGCAGCGGCAGGGACTTCGGATGCAGAGTAACTTTATTTTTGTCGAGCAGCAGCACAGAGCATCTCTGAAATGCTCCCAGCATGCAGGAGCCACACCAAAATAAATACGAGTCACTCTTTTCACACCAGGTCTGAGGTGACCAAGCCAGCATGGGTACTTACATAGAGATCATGTGAGTTAGTGGCATAATAGATTATTGTTATCACTTTTCAACAATAATTGCATAATAAGTGCTAATTATTGTTAGCACTTTTCATCACGGTCGCTTGATATATTTTGCAAAGAAAGCTTTAACCTTGCAAATATTTAAGCAAAACAATAACTCCACTGACTCCAGGTAGGCAACATCATTAAAATTACGTAGATATGCAGGAGGAGGGTTTAAATAAGCCACGGTGAATATCCAGTCTGCATAGTTTATTCAATGGGTTTCACCCCTCCTGCTCCTGGAATGACCGCAAGCAAACTGCAGTTGCTCCAGATGTATTGATAAACCAGGTGAGTGAATATCTCCTGGAGTTATTCTCCCTGTTGTCTTAGCACAAATACCGAGCCCCTGAGCAGGGTTGCTTGTGATCTGGAGGCTCAGCTGAAGGTTTGCTCCCTGCTTCACCAAAAACAAGTGTCTTCCAGCAACATATCATCCTCCCCATAAATGTCACATTTGGTATTGGTGGATTTTCTGGAGCTGAAGCTTGTTTGTCACATACTTTTTTTTTCCTGTTTACTTAATCCAAAATAAACTCTGTAAACCACCAGACGATGCATGGTGCCTCCCTAATCAGAAGCTTCTTTATATGTAGTGAAAGAGTTAATAGCTCTGTTTGCAACCAAAAGGAGACAATCTCCACTTATATCTTCCTGAAAATAACTCTGGGCCCCGGTGCCACTAGCTAGATATAATATATGTGCATATATTTGAGATACCTTGGTTTGGAGAGCGGTCATACGCTGTATTCTGCCCGGATCTCTTGATTTTCAGCAGATAGCACCACAACAGGAAATTAATAAAACTGAGGTTATCCATTACCAAATCAACTGCAAACTAAATCTCATCCTATAATTGCAAGAAAACCTATCCGACTCCTTGTTTAGTGTTCAAACCTAGCTGGAAGACACTAAGCATAATTCTATGTTATAGACACACCAAGTTATTAGCAAAGACTTGGGGCTAAAATATTTTCTTCATGTTTTTGTTTGCATAGGAGGGACGAGGAGGGGAGGGGACGGGAGGGAGGAGACGGCTTCTCGCTCCCCTGGCAGTGCCATCTGACATCAATTGTGCTATGTCGTTTCCAGGTTTTTGTGGGACCCTCCTTGAAAATGGAAGAGAAATTACAATAAAATCTTTATGAAGACTTCCATAAAACCTCACTATAATTTGAAAGCATCCTGTTAGTCAAGGGGGGAATTTTCGGAGGTCCAGCTAGGAGGTCCGGTGGGAGCCAAGTGCCTCACCCTCCCCTGCGGGGCTCTCACAAATGCCCAAGAGCAAATCTCTCCGCAGGCTTCTCACCCTTCTGCAATTATTATCCTGTGTCCACGGGCAAAGGCAGCAAAAAGAAATATATTCCTTCTTGTTGGCCATCCTAGCCCACAGTGGGAGTGAAACCAGCCCTCCCTAGAGAAGCTAATATCCTTATTCCAGAGACAGTTTGTATTTTCGGCAGAGGGGAAGGATGCTCAGCAGGTACCGTCCCAGTATTTATCAGCCACGGAGGCTTCACCAGGCAACATCTCCCAGTAGTCTTAGTATATCTTAAAGCCTACACTTGTGTTGGAGCACGGAGGTGGCAGTGACTGGAGAAGGCATGGGACGGGCCACTGAAGGTCACTCTCCCTCTTGTCTTGGGGTGGCAGCAAGCGAGGTCCCCTCTGAATCCCAGATGGGCTTCTCACGTCCCGTCCCGGGGTCTTGGGAAGCCACAAGGATTTGGCTCAGGGGAAGAGGGACGGGCACGTAGTCTTTTGGCTCTCCTTTTTGGGTTAGCATGAAACAAGTGTCGGGGGGATAGGTGCGTACGTGTGCTTCTGCATGCAGTCAGACTGCTCCATGCCCCAGAATAGGACTCCGGAGCTAAAAAGAAGGACAAAAAAAAAAAAAAAAAATTTTTTTTTGGATATTTTTCCTGCTAATTTCAGGAAACCATCCCAAATTTCCATTGCAAGGTAACCCGCTCCAATTCACCAGGGAGAGGAAGTTTAAGCAGACTGTCTGTCCCCAGTCTCAACCACACTCACGGACACACAGACACACGGACACACACCAGAGGAAGGCATTGGATACCATAAAACAAGGCAATTGGGAAAGGGAAAAGAAGTAGCAACACTGTTGGCCATTAATAGCTCTTTTCAGCCTGAAATGTAGGTCTGTAATTGTTAACAAACTGTAATAGAAACAGTTGGTGCCTCCAGCAATGACAGAAAAGCAGCATCAGAAGGGCCAGATCTAAATTTACATCTCTCATTTACTAGAAAGTGTTTTTTGCAATGGGAACCCTTTCAGCATTGTTTCAGGACAAGCTCTATTTAGTCTCTCGCAGGAAAAGCAGGTCCTAGGATTTCCTCATGAATTACAAATAGATCCCACCAGTCCAAACTCCCGGTTAATATACTGCTCCAGCCCTCAGTGAAGTTGCAGGAGGAGTCATTTGGCACTGGACTTTGGCCCGTGTATAATTAAGGATGACATTCTTCACACGCGCCTTTCAGGCAGATTTTATTTTAATTCTTTTTTTTTTTTTTTTGGGTACTCTTGAGAATTAGGACATTTTTGGATGGAAGAAAGAAAAGGGGAGGGAGGAGGAAAGGGGACCTGGGTGTTAAGTGATGAGCAACTGAACTGTAGCTATTTTCAAGCCCGTAAGAGCAAAAGCTCTTAGAAATACAGAGGAGTTGGGAGATTTTTGGTGCCAGGCTCCAGGATGGACTATATTGCTGCACTGAGCTCTCTCCTACAGCAAGAAGACTTAGTGCGTGCTTGTGATTCACCCTGCTCAGAGCCCATAAGATGTTTTCCCAGATCTAAAGTGTATTAAGTGCAACTCAGTGTGATCCAAGAGGCTGCTAAATCCACAGTGGCTTCAACCTGGAGCAGCGAGGACTCCCGTCATCACCGTTACTTTAGTCCTCCGAGCAAAAAAACCTGGCTCTGTGGCTTTTGGCAGCTTATCTCTAAAAGCAAAACGTGGCATTGATTCCTTCACGCCGCCTAAAAACCGGGTGTGCGAGCACTTTGCCTTGCACCTTGCGGAGACGTTTGATGCTGGGCAGAGGATGTACAGCCATGTGCAATTCTCATCTGCTCAGATCCTATGGGAAAGGATCAGCGTGATTTATCTTAGCCAGTATTTGCAAGGTATCCTTTCTATTGTTTGCTAACTGCCGTTAAGTTTGGACGGCAGGCGGAGGGGTCAGAGCCAAGGCAGAGAACAGAGATTTGCCGAGATCACGCAATGCTCCAAGCCTGTGGCTGCAGTAAACAGAATCTCCTTAAAGGTCACATCTTCAGGCTCCCACTGCAATTGCCAAAGGAAACTGCAATCATTTTTCAGTCCTTTAAACGCCAGACTAAAATGTACTCAGCCACAATTTTCCTACATGTTCCTGGTTTGTGAGGAGACTACTTAGGAGTCATTTCCTTGCCAAGAAAAGCTTCTCTTTCCTCCTGAATCCGGAATAGACCCAGGCAGCCCTCTGCAAAGTTAGGGGTCAGGGCACAAGGGATGAGACTTTGCAACTGGACTCCGCGGGGCACCCCAAAGTAGGCGCCCTTTGCAGCATCAGCAAAGCAACCTGGACAACCAAAATACTTTCTTTACCACTCAAAAAACCTCCATCGCATCTATCGGCAGTGTGAGAAGGACCAGCTCCGGGCTGGGAAATCATAATACCTTTCCGGGTAGAAAAGTCACTAATCGCATCTTTTTCCTCTCCTAAATCATCCGTGAAAAATGTTACATTTCTCACAACCGCTTCCCCCCGCCCCCCAGCAATGACTGCATTTCTAAAAGCGCTTTTCACCCCTTATTTACAGCAGGGAATTGGGTTTATGCTTGTCACTCATCCTCCCCAAACACCCAGCAAAAAACTCAGCTCTCCTGGCACGGGCTGCAACCCGCCCGATCGAGGCACATCACCAGCTCGCAAGCTTAAGTGCGACCCCAGCGTGAATTAAGTGCTGTCAAACCTGGCACGAAACGTCTACCCGTAGGACTGACCCTAAATGAATAGCCACTGTGTTTACGTGAACCACCCGATTGCTTCTCTCTTACCCAGAGCCCCAACGTATGTCAATAAAAATCTCTGGGTTTCATTAGGCAGCCCCTGCCTGGATACATAAATAATAAGGCTGTTGTCAGATCTCCCTATGGTGTGTAAGGGCAGATCTGGAAACCTGAAGGCCACGACCTTCATGTTTCTCAGCAGGGACCGAAACGCCCTCAGAGCCAAAGTAGTGGGAAAATGAGAGTCTGTGTTATGCTTTAACATGATACTGACAGGCAAATGTAATTTCTCAGAGTTCACTCCAGCAAACACTGATCTGTTTTATAATCTCACGCGCTCGAGCGCTGGCCTGGCTACAGCTCCGAGGCTGCTGCGGGAGGGGATGGGAGCTTCCCCTCGGAGCTCCGCTTGGATCGCGGGGGGACCTGGAGGTGCTTCTCGAGGAGAGGGCGAAAAGGCACGGTCATGTTTGGGATGAGGAATGAAGAGGGTTAAAAAGAGGATGAGCTCAGTGCTCTGGGATGGTTTTTGCGGCACAGGGAGATGTCAGAGGAGGCGAGCTGGGAGTCCTCACCCCACCAGGGTAAAGTCTCAGCAGGGTTGCGGAGATGAAATGAGCATGGCCAGCCAAAAGATTGCTGCGCCAATGGGAGCTAGAAATAGTGAAGTGGGAGTGATGGCAGGCTCTTCCTCTGACCTCCAGCCCCTTTCTCCCTCAGCCATTTCCAGGAAATCCTTGATTGAGGGTTCTGCTCGGCCGGTTGGGAGCAGGCGATGCTGGAGCAGCGGCCTGGCCCTGTGGCGTGGCTGGGAGGGACCCTGGACATGCAGGTCAGAGTTGGTATGAAGAGCCATTAGGGCTTTCCGATACTGACACCTCCATGGCTCCAGATTGGTCCATCCTGGTAGGAACACCACCAAAACAAGCAACCCCTTTGCCACCAGTCTCCAAGACACAAAACGCAGTTACACCATGGCAGGGCAAGAGCTGGGGTGATGCTCATCCTCCGAAAACAGGCTGGGATGGAGGGAATGCATTTTGGGGGTGCTTGCAAACACTGCAAGGACTGGAGGAGTACGTGAGCAAACGGCTCAGGGGGGTTCAAGGATGCTTCTACCTTCATCCTGGCATCTGCTCAAGGAGGAAGGATGCTGTGCAGTGCCCGAGCGTGATGGTTACCTATATATTGTCAGATGAATTAACTATGCACGCAGACCAGCTCAGGGGAGGGTTTCTCCAGCCAAGGTGAAGCTTCAGGAATGGCCAAGAGGCCTTTCAGCCTCGGCACAGAGCATTGCTCCTGAAAGGGGCTTTTTGGTCAAAAGGGCAGTGCAGGAGGCAGGCTGCTACCACCGGTTTGGTACCTCCTTAGTGAGCGCTGGAGGTGAAAGTGTGAGGTATGAGACCGATGGGCTGAATTTGAAGGGAGAAAAGGAGAAGGTCGGCAGATGACTTTATGAGCTGTGGAAGTAGTGGTGGCATTTTTCCAGGAGTACGCTATGTCTTCTGCCGAGGAATGTATACCATGCTCTCCAGGCCGGGTGACAGAGTTAATCACCCGGCGAGCAGGAGGGACCAGGGCGGCCGGGGCAGGAAATGCTTCCCGAAGTGGCCGGGGGGAGCTGGAGACCCGGAGAAGCCCCAGCCCTGCGTGATGGGAGGAGTACCGTCCCTCTGCATGCGTTGCGTGCAAAGCCAACGCAGCCCGGTCCCTGTGTGGTCTAGAGGGGGTTGCGTGTGTGGTCCTGCAAAGCCCTGCTCATCTGTCCAAAGGCTGCTAACTGCCTGCTGAATGACCACGTCTGTTTACTTTAGCTCTGTCTGCACCAACTGAACTCTGATCGCTGCCTTCCTCCAGCTGGGCCGGCTCAGGACCCCAACGTGAAGGAGAGCGGGAGAGAGATCTGTGTGTGTGAGGCTCCAAAAAAAGAATAGGCTGCAAATGGACTACAGTGTAAATCATGGCGAACAATTTATGGGCCATTTTCTCTCCCATCATTTCTTCTCTGATCCCCACCCCCCCTCCTCACTCAAACAGACCAGGCTCATAAATTGCCCGTGCTGAGTGCTGGCAGAAAGGTTTTTCATGTTCCTGACAGCTGCAATAAAAATATGCCTGTGTGTCTGGTAATTGTGTGTGCAAGAGGGGGAGGGAGAGAGGTGGGTGCCTGTGCAGGGTGCTTGTGTGTGGGTATGGGTGTGCATGAGATAGTACTGAGTGGGGGGGACTGTGTGCCTGGGACCGGAGGGCAGCAAGGTGATGTAGGCGTGTGTGCTGCGATTGCACGTGTGTGCTGTGAGTGTGTGCATGTGCTGTGATTGCATGTGTGTGCTGTGATTGCATGCGTGCGCTGCAACTGCATGTGTGTGCTGTGATTGCACGTGTGCCAAGACTGCATATGCATGTGCATACCATGATTGCATGTGCATGGGCTGTGGTTGCATGGGCTGTGGTTGCATATGCATGGGCTGTGATTGCATATGTGTGTGCTAATTGCATCTCTCTGCTGCAATTGCATATATGTGCTGTGACTGCAGGTACACGCGTGTGCTGTGATCTATGCACACTGTGTCTGCATGTGTCCATGCATGCATTTGCCAGGCAATGATGTGCGTGTGCACGTAGGGCCAAAGCAATCCTGTGTGTGTGGCAACAGGCCACGGGCAGTTGTGTGTGCATGCAAGCACAAGAGGGTGTACAAGCAGGACATACTTTTCATGTGTAGGTGGGAAATGGTTTTCCCAGCGCAGGGGAATGTTTGAGATGTTGATTTTCTTTTTTTTAAAAATCAGGATTAAAAATGCAAATCATGACTTTCGTTAGTAAACACGCTCCCTAAATGAAAATACATTGATTTTTGGACTGGATCGATCACAGTATTTATTCTGATCATTCCCAAATGCTCCGTGCTGGGAATTTCTTACTTAAAAACCCAAAACCTCTGAATTACTGTTAGGTTAAATTTTTAGACTCAAAATCAACTGAGCTGATAAGCCCAGGCTATGGGATTTTTCAGTGCAATGAAATTTCGAATCAAGCAGTAAGTTTTGCAGCTGTAATGGAAATAATCTCATTCCTGCCAGCCAGTTTGGGAGGAAACAATGCTCAGCCACAGGATTCCTAGAAAACAGCTTTCTTCTTTTCATCACTTCTCCATATTCACTTCTTTGAATGAAGTTATTCTCACAAGAAGCTTGATGGGAAGCAACAGCCGAGCAAATCCCAGGGTGTGCAAAGTGTTACCCACAAAAACCCGGGAGCTTTTGTCTGGCGAAAGATATTTTTCCCCTCTACGTCCCCATTTTGCCCTGACCCAGTTTGGTTTCTCTTGTGTCTGTCTCAAAAATACTCTTGCAAGTGTTTGCACCCCTTTTTGCACCACTACCAGTTTGAAAAGCATTTCCTTAGTAAAAAGATTAGAAAGATTATGAACAAGGTGCAGAGTGACATATGGGGAAAGAAATCAGAATTTAGTTAAAGAAAATCAGAGCGCCAAAAAATCTGCCTCCTGTTAATTTATAGTTACAGATTTGTTAGGAAAGGGAAACAAGAACATGTGCCTTCCCAACCACGCAACTGTTAATAACAGCTAATTCAGACTCATCTATCCCCTAAAAAGGTGGGATCAATAAAAATAATGGGGAAAAAAAAAGGCAGAGGGGCCATAACCTGTTCAGAGACTATTCCCCATGATGAGAAAAACTAAGCTGGAAGAAAACCCAGACAAAACCTGAGCAGCTATGTAGGTGTGGATGTGTGTGGCAAAGAGAGGGAAGCCCCCGAAAAAGGAAAGTCTATATTTATCAGTGCTGTTGGCACATGCTGCGAGTGTGCCTGGGCAGGGGACTGCGGAAAACAGCGCTGGGGGGGTTCCGAGTCTGAGGATCAATAGCCCCGTGTGTGCCTGGGCTTTGTAGCTCTAAGTGCCTCTGTAGGGAACAAAGAAAGTGAGTAAAAATTGAATTAGCCACTTAAGGTTGTGTCAGCTTTCCGTCATAAATCTTTTTTTTTTTTAGAGGTTTATTACTCAACTGTAAAAATTCATCCCAGTCTTAGCCTTTGCCTATACAATATGGTTTCAGTGCTGGAAAAAGCTTCATAGATGTGTAGTTTAATAAGGTACAAAGTTATCATTTTATGCAGAAAGAAATATTATTTCTCACAGTTACACCAGAGGAATGAAATCAGGGACTGGTGGGAGTGATGGCTGGAGGGGAGCTCTGGAAACCTTGTGCTGTGAAGGCGCAACTTCCAGTGCGTCCCAGTTAGGGTAGCTCCCGCTCGGGCTCGGCTGCAGAAGGGTGAGCCCAGGCACCCACCGCACCACTGCGACCTCCTGGGGCTCAGCCAGGTTGGCAGCGGGCGCGTGATTTCCCCTGCCTGCCCCGAGAGCCGAGGGGAGACCCCATGGGCACTGGGGATGCTCTGCTGTGCTCATCCCATGGGCTAAAAGCGAACCCCTGCCTTGTAAAGAGCATCCTTAGACATTGACCACCTGTGTTGTAACCCATCTTTATTTAAAATGTGATTCTTTCCCCCTTTTCTTTTTTTCCCCCTTCCATTTTCCTTTTCTATTTTCCTTATCCTTTTATCCTTTTCCATTTTCCTTTTCCCCTTTTTTCTCCTTTCCATTTTCCTTTCCTTTCCTTTCCTTTCCTTTCCTTTCCTTTCCTTTCCTTTCCTTTCCTTTCCTTTCCTTTCCTTTCCTTTCCTTTCCTTTCCTTTCCTTTCCC